>JANHFJ010004825.1:65993-82257 GCA_032468195.1 Cerberus rynchops | reverse complement strand
TCCCCAGCCACGCTCCCCCGTACGAGGCCCTCCTCGTCAGATACTCACCGTTTTACTACGCCTGTTTTTATTTTGATCTGTCTGACGCGAGGATCGGCCATGGGGAGTAAGCGAAAACGGCCAGCGGCGAGAAAACAAAATGCTGATACTATACAGGTAACAAGGGAAGAGAAACCCCACGACCAACAGCACGGCAGCGCTCAAAGGGTAAAGCGCATGCGCGAAATAAACGTATTCGCTAGGATTATTACCTCCGCCTCTCGGTGGACTGTACCACTGAAGGAGGGAGGGGGGAAAAGAGAATTTAGAGGAACGGACAGGAAATGATGGAAAATACTTCTTCCCCTTGGAGCTGTTCTACTGCAAATCTCGTTCTGCCTAAATAAAAAAGAAATGAGTCTCTTGTGGAAGAGCAGTTTGATGTTGTAAGTCCCAAATCTTACCCAACTACGTTAATAGATCGCCTTAGAGAAAAACAAAACTCTTCATACTAAACCGTTGTTTGCTGAATCATGGTTTGTTACTCCATGCTTCAGTGGTCAAATTCATTCACCGTAACCTAAAGTTATAATAAGCAGGCTCCTTTTTTCACTTTTGAAAATCCTGATAATTGTAAATGGATGATGGATAACAGAATTCCACCATATTCTTGTATGAGACAGTGTAAGTAGAGGGTAACAGCACAGTTTCAAAATATTGAGTCACATATAAGTACAATACTTTTGATTCTTTGAGGTGGAATTCCAAATAAACTTTACACTATAATCCTATAGTTTAGAGTTTTTAAGCTTGGCAACTTCAAGGGGCAGTATTCCTTATTTTTCCACCCAGTTTGTTCATGATTTCTATTCACATACAAAGCTTTTTGTCTAGTTCCTATTACATGGGTTTGTTCACCCTATGAAGGATTGCTGCAGCTGCCTTAAGTTTCTCTGGCTTTATATACAAATGCTAGCAAGGACCAATCCTGTTTAGTTTGTCAGATTAACGAAGATCAGTTAGGCATACAGTACAAGAAATTAAATGAGTGTTACTATCTCTTACACCTATAGATATAATGTTCCCTCAAATTCCTATTTTACTGTTGCTTCTTTTTTGAAGCAGATGGAGGCAATTCAAAACAATGGTCTGCAAATATCCTTTTTTAATTAACATATTATTTATGGGTCCTGTGTGGATCTGAAAGGCACTTCTGAAAGTATAATTGGATTACAGGATGATGCTTGGCATTACCGCATATCTTTAAAAGCAATAAAGTAGATACCATATTGCAGCCCATAGTGCCATGTTGGAGAACTTAGCATGATGTGGCAATCAATGATGGACAAGCTCCATTTCCTTAAAGCAGAAAAAATGTTCAATGTTTTTTCCAGATGGCAGAATGAGGAAAAAAAGGGGGAGAGGATTCTCAGATTCTTGCTATGTGTCTCTTAGACACACATAAGGACAATCAGTTACCATAAGCACAAGTGGCTTTCCTTCACACACTGTGCTTTAGAAAACTTCTTGTTTTTTGCCATTAGTTTGTTATACAATCCCATCAGATTTTTGCATACATAGTTTGAAAATTCCTGCATTAAACTATAGTTCGTTCTGGCAGCCAGAAATATTAAAAAAGTTATCACAACATTTTTTTTCTGAAGCAAGTTTTAGTTGAGCTGGAGAGGATAGTTATGAGAACAATTTATTCTGGTTAGACTGAGAAGGCTGTACCTCCTTGGGTTTCATGCAGAATGAAGCATTACCTATGTATTCATTCCAGTTAACTATGCTACTGAAAACCTACCTACAGCCTGGGAAATGTATAGCTTGTCTATGAACACAACTCTGGCTTCTTCTATTAAAAAGAACAAGTTATGAGGCAGTGTAAAGGTTCCTGCCCTCTAAAGCACCTCAAATGCATTACTTGTGATAGGTTGTTGTACAGTCAGGTAGGCCTTGCTTTAACCACAATAAGTAAATAACAGCAACAACAGTCTCTAGACCACTTTTGTTACATACAAAACTAGCATCAGATGAAAAATGAACATGCATTAAAGTCACATGTTCTTTGTTGCTTTCTCAATACCATAATCATGACTATTGTCAAGTAATACTCAGAAGTCATGCTCCTCTTGATCAGTGCATTTAGATTTTTTAAAATTTTATTTTTGGGTTAATGTAACGGAAATGAGCATCATTCCCTACAGTTGGAAATGATTGGACAGGAGAAATTTGTACCTTTATTAAGCTCCACAGCTTGAAACAGTTTGGAAACCTTTGACATTATCCAGCTCTGTCTAACTATTCACCTATCTAATCTTTGGACAGAGGATTTTCCAAAACCACTGAAAATAGCACAGTAGTAATTAGGACCAATGGAGAGAGTCCTTTTGTTATTACTGTATATTTTTAACCCCCTCATATACACAGCAACAGAAAACTGGCATACAATTTAGAGATAAATGTATGGAACAAGAGAAAACATCTCTTCAAGAAAACCAAGTAAGATTTGTTTTAAGCCTGTACAAAATAAAACTGAATCCTTCTTCTGCTTCATCTATTTATTTGATACACTTTAACATTGGTGTGCTTTTGTTCCTTCATGCCCCCTGGAAGATTTTATCCCACAAAAATTCCTTTCCTTTTCCAAACCTAGTTGCTGCTCTCAGAGAAAACAGAAAAACCTCTATCCCCTCTATCTGACTTCAGTGGGAGTGGGACGTGAATTGCTTTTGCATTAAGATTTATCCAACTAGTCGCCTCCGAACTTGCTTTCCATCTTAGAGGTAGAAAGCATTGTCTCTGGTTCTGGATGTCCTCATGGCAATCTTTAGAAACTAGCATTGTTAGCATTAAAACAGATTAAACAGTTATTGTGAAGATATAAGCAAGGTGGCTTGTAGGGACTGAATTTATTTACATGAAATCTTTGTAATAATATCCACCCTAATTACAGCCTCATGTCTCCAAAATGGCTGAAAAATTTGTTTTCCCAACCATCTGTCCAACAATTTACATGAATGATTTCATATAACTTCATAAAGTATAAATTTTGTTTCCAAGGCACTTTTTTGTTTTCCAAAACTGGTACTGTATGGCTTTGCCATAATATTTCACAGGTCTGGTGCACAATGTACTAATTTTCTAGGGAGATCAGGTATCCTCTAGACATTCTAATAGATACAGAAGCTGTTTATGAGTACCAACTTTGCTGGGTGAATATGTAAATAAATGGCCAATTATTTGGTAAGAACTAATGGAACAAACATTTCCTACAATATCAACACCAATTCCCCTTCTACTGACTCTTACATGTATTGTAGGAGTACAAAAAATATAATTCAACACCTATTCAGGCATATGGAAGTAGCTTCATGTATTACAGAGAATATCTACATTTCTTTAAATATGAGAATTTGCCATTTAGTAAGTTAGGCAGTACATCTATATTCATTTGTGCCTGCACAGAAGGACTGGTGCTATTTCTATGTGTGGGGTGAAAATATCAACATTTTTATTTCCTAGCTCATTTCCAGTTCATAGAGACTCTCAGAACAGGGTGAAAGGAAGCAAAGGAGAATGGATTTTATGCACATGCATTAAAGAGTGAATGCATTCTTTTGTGAATGATTTACTAAAGGGCTCTCCTCACAGATGAAGAGAGATCTGATATAACAACTCATTGTAATCCTGATGTGTAGTTTTTAATGTATCATGTTACATTAAGTTTAGCCCATGACCGTGTAACATAAATTTCTGTAAAAGGAGAAACATAACATGATGCTGTCTTTAGAAGACACCCGTTTTTCACATTCTTTTTTCCATTAATATCCAAACTACAAACCAAGGTAACAGACGGAATGAATGAGCATCCACAAATCAGCATATTTTTGTTAGGTAATTTTTCTCATTCTTATGCAGTCAATTATTCCAGTCAGGTTTCATGTTGCAATGCATGATGAATTTGATGGGCATATTTTGGGATCGCTCTTAGTTACATTTTATTCAGTGCCAACCAAGAGTAACCTAACAGAGATTTAAGATAGTAAAATATACAGAAATGTTTCCTTCCTAGGGGAAAGATTAATAAATATTAGCTTTGTTTTTGTTGTTTTTTTATTTTTAAGAAATGTGTGAAATTCAGTGGACACAACTTCCATTGTATCCTCCAAATTGCCATTATAACCTCATTAATACAAAAGTCAGCATGACAGCAATTTGATAAGCTAGTATGACAATGGATCTTTATGCCTTCCTAAATTTCAGAAGAATTATTGAGTACTTAAGCTGATAGATTCTAAATACTTGAACAGGATTTGAAATTGATTAGGGCAGTGTTTCTCAACCCTGGCATCATTAAGATGTATGGTCTAGAATTCCAGAATTTCCCAGCAACCATACAGGCTGGGGTATTTTGGGAGTTGAAGTCTACACATCTTAAAGTTGCCAAGGTTGAGATACACTAAATTAAGGGAATGCTGAAGCTGGACATTTAACATTTGCCAGGACATTTACAAGAAAAATCAGCAGTCAGTTGTGGATGCCAAAGATTCAAATTCAAATTCAAATTTTATTTGTCACATGCACAATCATACATGGTACAATATGCAGTGAAATGCTTACGCAGCCATTCACGACCACAGGTAAGTTAGGTCAGAATGGGAGGGTAGGAAATAGGTTGGGAATGGGATGTATGGAAATAGGAAATTAGTATGCATTGGTTAAGAATGCTCTTCAAAATAGTTATAGTCAGTTAATATATAAGACTCACTAAATTGTGAGCTGTTAAGCAGTGGAACAGCCTGCTTCTTGAAGTCATGAGTGCTCTGATACTTGAGATGTTTAAGTAAAGCTTGGACAATTATTAGTGTGGCATAACAATGAGCAGATGGCTGGGGTAGAAGTCGTGAATGGTCTTTTCAATCCTATAATTCTGTGTCTCTAAATCAGGGGCCCAAACCTGTGGGCCACAGGTATGGCCTATATGCAGCTAGGCTGCATGAGCACAACCAACTCATGCGAGTCCCACTTGTGCGAGTGCAGCGAAATTGAATGAGCCTCCATTGATACAGTCACACAAAGCACAGGACACAGAATACATTCCAATACAGAATACATCTCCAGACTTATAAACAAATCCTTGACCCCAGGAAATGCCCAGGCTGGCACATTTCCACATACATGTATGCCCACCACTCACACAAATGAAGCTGTGCCTGTACGCAACTACACAAACCATCCCCTCTTCCCCTCCCTCCTGCTTGCCAACCTGGAAAGGTTGGGAAACACTGCTCTAAAGGATTGTTTGCTTCTCAGGTTCAAGAAATCAAATAACTTATGAGTTAAAAAAAAACCGTACACACCTATGTATCCATTCTGAACAGCTTCCTATTCCCATCTAGACAGAGTCAATAGAGTATCTTCCATTCCTTTATAGTTTGGCAAATAAGAGTAGTAAATATAGGCCAAAACTGTAAGGCATAAGTTTTCAATTATTTTATATATATATATATATATATATATTAAAAATCCTTTCCTTTAAGTACTGATGTTACTATCCCTTCCCTTAATCCTTTCCTTTTAATGTCTTTTAATTATCCCAAGCATTGATGAAGTTACCTAGTTGGGTAATGAAACATCTCCAAGCAAACAAGCTCAGATAGTGCCAAAGATTCCATAGTTCAATCCTGAACTACAGATGTTCTCTTTTGTTGGAATCTCTTCTCTTTGTATAGATTACAATGATGTTATGACTACTCTAAGAACATTGTTTAGGCATGCATATGCACTGTGTGATTGCAATTTTATAAACAAGATCACATATATGAAATGATTTCTATATTTTATTACTAAAGGAAATTGTTCCTTAAACCATAAGGAGTGTACATCCTATCCAGCTTTCTGTTTGTGATTTATAAAACATACAAGCAATACAACTTTTGATTGAATAACAAGATTTCTACTTGCTGCTTTAAATAATTGATTTACATTTATTACAACCTTATTTTATTATTTCACAAATTACTCTAGGCATACATAGTAAATCTATTTAAAAATATGATTGACAAACAGTCTTGGGATGATGAAGGTACTGTGTCTGAACAAATACTTCGAAACTCTCTACTTACATTTGCATGTGTACGCAAATACAAACCATGTGTGGACAAGGCACAAGAGTACTTCATGAAATGGAAGGACTCAGATGGAACTCTAAAGTATGTATTTCACTTTTTAAGGGTGCTTAATATCTTTCAGGAAGAAGACATCCATTCAGGGTGTCTTGTAATCCTGCTTGGTGGGAGATATACTTTGCAAAATGAATCAAATAAATAGCAGTAATTTAATATTTTTTTCCTCAGAGAATAATATGAGCACAATTTGTTACAGATTGCCGAATAACATCAAGATGGCAGTATATGCTGTTGGAATACAAACAGATGAAAACTGGGATTTCCTTTTCAGCAAGTATCAGTTACCTGAATTTGATACTGAAAAGAATCAGATTGAAGTTGTACTGTGTCTGAGCCCAAACAAAGAAAAGCTTCAGTGGTAAGCATTCTTCAAATAACATGGATGATTTTAAATTCAAAGGAACTAGTTCATATGTTAACATTATAGCTCTCCCAATACCCATTTCTTACATTTTCATGATCACTTAGTAGTTATGTAATAACTGTTTCTGGGGGACAATTATAATCAAATTACAATTGTTTAATTATATATTAACGTGCTACATAGAAATGCAGTTTTACATTACTATTCCTTTGGGATCAGTGGGCAGCTTAAGCTTGGATGGAACAAGGAAGAATTGACAATTTTTTAAATAACAAGTAGGTAACAGCAGAACAAGAACTTTTAATCTTCTATTCCAGATATATTTTCCTCATCTTTATCTTTTGACCAGTTTAATATTTATTTATATTTTGTCAATAGAATTTTATTTTATTAAAAAGTCATTCCACAGTTATAAGTAACTTTTTTATAAATAATTTTTATTAAAAGATTTTACAAAGATTTTAAAAACTACAGAAACATAGAACAGAAAAATATAAAAGAGTAAAAAAATGAATAAATAAAAAGCAAGAAAAAGATGTCTAAAATTACTAAAATCTTTCTTGCAGAATTTATAAATATACCATCTTTTCCTCCCATATTGTATATCATACTTCCTTTCTTCCCGCAAACAAATATCAACTGTTCATTTTTATTTATTTTCAGTAAAAAGTCTATCTAGGGTTTCCAGTCTTTTAAAAAAGTATTTGTAGTTCCCTTCTTAATCAAACAAGTCAGTTTAGCCATTTCTGTGAACTCAACCATCTTTATAATCCACTCATCCATTATTGATGTTTCTAAACAGGTAGTCCTCGACTTATTACCACAATTGAGCCCAAAATTTCTTAAGCAAGTCAGTTGTTGAGTTTTGCCCCATCTTACAACTTTTCTTGTCACAGTTGTTAAGTTAATCGCTGCAGTTGTTAAGCTAGTAACACGATTGTTAAGTGAATCTGGCTTCCCCATTGACTTTTGCTTGTTCAGAAGGTTGCAAAAAGTCATCATGACTCCAGGACCCTGCAACCATCATAAATATGAACCAGTTGCCAAGCATCTGAATTTTGATTATGTGAACATGGGGATGGGGCAACAGACGTAAAAGTGTGGGAAATGGTCATGTCACTTTGTTCAGTGTTGTTTTAACTTCAGTCACTAAACAAATACTTGTAAATTGAGGACTTCCTATAGTCTTCCATCCTTGTGTATATAATAACCTCAAAGTTACTCTATATAAGACCAATTGTCCACAAGCCTTTTCTAATTGAGAATTCATAAAACCTAATAAGAAAGTTCCAGTTTTATCTGAATATTAATTTTTAAAATTCTCTGCATCACCACATATATTGTTTATGCATTTGTGTCCAGTATGTTTTTGCTCTTCGACATCATGCATGAGAAAATGTCTTTTCATGTTTTTCACATTCCAACAGTGATTAGAAGTATCTTGATGCATCTTAAGACAAATTGTCTGGAGTCATGCAACAATGGTACATCATTTTTAAAAAGTTTGCATTGAACTTTCAGGGACTTTAAGAGTCTTTAACTTTCTTTTCCTCGATTTTGAATCTCAACAAAAAATTACATATTTTGTCTTATTCTATTCCTGGTCCTTTAAAAATATACTAAATATTTTAATTGCGCATATTAAAACTATTGAAAACTAAATCCCTCTGCAGTCAGTTATTTTTCCTGTTATCCTGTACTAGTGAGTCTTTACATATTCACCCACATTCACAATCAGCTTTTCCAAAACATCAACTTCCTTTATGTTGGGCATATATTCTACTTTACATATATTAAAAGATGAAAGATGAAACTTCGAAATAAATGACTTTTTTCATTGATAAATTTGCATGTAGGCTACTTAAGAAACACAGGCTAAATAAAATATTGTTTTGTGAAACAATATTGCCAAGATAGGGTTAGACAAGAAAATCAGAACATAATTACTTTGGGGAAGTACTAACTATTGAGAGAATCAATGAGAGAACAAATTAAAAAACTGAATTGTTTGTTGTATTCCTTGCTCGCTTTAATAAGGGATATAATTTTATTTCATGTATCCATGCTTAATTGAAAAACTTGTTTGATTGTGTTCTTTACAGGCTAATGGATCAAGCATTGCAAGGTGACATAATAAAGACTCAGGAACTTCCTTCTATAATTTTCAGTGTTGGAAGGAATCCCCATGGATATCAATTAGCTTGGAAGTTTTTAAAAGAAAACTGGCAGAAACTTGTAAAAAAGTATGTATGGCCTTCATGTTCTTGCACTTTTATTTTGTTTTGAGGAAGCCTACAAAACTGTTTACTCTGTTGATGTTTGCTGTTGGTTTTGTTTTCTTGTAGATTTGACCTTGGCTCACACTCACTTGCACACATGATTACTGGCATAACAAGTCAGTATTCCACAAAGGAACAGCTTGCTGAGGTAAATATATCTTTGACAGTCTATATAAGTAACTGTGACACAATCTTTTTATCTTAAATCAATGTAAATCATTTTTATAGAGAGAGACTCAAATTGGTAATATACAATAATGTTTAGTTTTGTGTTTGTGTATATAAAGATACATACGTTTGTACTTTCAAACCAGTTTTGACATGGCAACCATAGAGACAAGTTCATGCGCTTTTTTTTGAAGTGATTTGTCATTGTCTTCTTAACATTTTTGAAGTGATTTACCATTATCTTCTCCTGGGGCTGAAAGTAACTGGCTCAAGGTCACCCAGATGGCTGCCATATTTAAGAGCTTTAATTTCTGCTTCACTATTTTTAATCACTACACTAAACTGATTCTAATAAATACCCATACATATATAGTTATCTGAGATTTCCAAATAATTGACTGATGCCAGCTTACAACAAAACACATCATTATAACATTAGCAGATCAAAATCACTTCAAGAAATAAAGCACACTACTGTTCAATTAATATAGTAACAAAATCCAATTTCAGACTTCCAAAGGCCCTCTGAAAAGAGTATAGTTTCATTATCTTCTAGGCGTTCGTAACCAAGCATATGGGGGTTGATGGAAAAACCGCATTTTCTAGTTTTCCAAGTTCTCTCCCCTCATGAAAATTGAGGCCAAAAGCAGTTTTTTGGGGTGGAGAGCTCATTGTAGTTGGAGAAGTTCACCAGCTGCTAAGCCATGTGAGGCTTTATAAGTCAAACTAGAACCTTCAATTGTACCTGGAAACAAATTAGTAACCAATTTAGGTGTAGGAGAACGACTGGCAGAACTAGCAGAGGGGTGAAAAATAGTCTAGATAGCCACAAACAAACCAAGTCCAACCACTCCCTAGCTGACCTTGATCCTTATCTAATTCTAATCAGGCACTGACCATTAGTTGAGAAGATTCCTGTGTGTAAGCTTTTAGCAATGACAGTTACATTGCTAATGGACCTGTTTCTTGTGCCTGGTAGTAGGCCTTGCAAAATTTGTCTGACATGACCGAAGCATCTAGCACTACAAAATTGAAAAATTTTCAAACTCAGTGAACTAGTTCTTTATTTCTCTATGTTGTAAAAATATCCTGATTGTGTTCCAAATGACTGTTGATTTGTATAAGAAAAGAAGCATCATTGAAATGAGCACACGAGCACATTCTCAATGAGAACATCGAACTTGTACTTTGAGAGTTATTGCTTGAATGCAGATGGAAGAGGCCTGTGTTCAGCATCGTGGTTCCCTCCCCATTAACGTTTTTATCTATGTTATGCTTAGTTATTGCACAAATAGTTTATAGCTTGACAGCATATATTAAACATACAAGTCTAGTTTTGAAATGGTATATTGTTAGCACCTACAGTAGTACACCCAACTTACATTTTTTGTATGTGTCTTCCTACATTTTTCATTTGGAAATGAGTGGGGCTTGAGAATGAGTACTTCTGTAGCCTTTGTCAGAAAGGAGGAAAAAAATTGCAAATATTCATATCCATCCAGAGAATGGAAGCATATGGGGATGATCTGTATCTTCTAAGAGAGTGTCTAATTACTAACCAGGCTCCTCCTACTCTTGTCAACTGAAATATATATTTTATTTTCAACCTTTTCTGGTTGAAGGCATAGTGAGGAAGGCGAGATAAGCAGGACTGAATAGTTTTGAATGCCATCCCACGGCATTCTGTATTCAGTAATAAGTCTATTTTGAGAAAAGTAGTTTTCTGTTGCTAGTTTGGTAGGAATCCTGCAAGAATCAGTTGTGTTTCTCTTCTCTGTATTTCCTCAATAGGTAAAAAACTATTTCAACTCAATGGACAAAAAAACTTCAGAGCTCCGTGCTGTTCAACAAGCAATAGAAACAATTGAGGAAAATATCCAGTGGATGGATAAGAACCTTGAAAAAATCAAGACATGGTTACAGATTAATAGCAAAGTGTGAAGTTCTGTGTGAACTATTGATTAAGAATTGACAGAAGTAAGTTCTCAAAACTATACATACTGTCTATAAACAGAAATCTATGCAACAGGATTGTTCCTTAATATATTTAAAATTATTCCACTTGGACTAAGTTGGGGTTTGTGGAAAACAAATTAAAGGCAAGAAAGCAATACAGTTTTTTCCACTATAATTGCAGTGTCCTACAGAAGTATTTTTATAACAATTATTGTAATCAACAGCTTCAAACGTGTGTACAGGTACTTTACTTATGACCACAATTCAGCCCAAAATTTCTGTTGCTAAGTGACATGGTTAAGTAAATGTTGCCCCATTTTAAGATCTTTCTTGCCACAGTCACTACAATTGTTGTTAGTAATATGATTTTTAAGATAATCTGGTTTTCTCATTGACTTTATTTGTCAGAAGGTCACAAAAGGTGTTTAGATAACCCCAAGATACTGCAATTGTTACAAATATGAGCCAGTTGCCAAACATTCCAATTTTTAATCATGTGACCATGGAGATATGGTCATAAGTGTGAAAATGGTCATAAGTCACTTTTTCGATGCCATTGTAACTTCGATCACTAAATGAATGGTTGTAAGTCAAGGACTACTTATAATTGCCATTGTTTTAAAATAATCATCACTTTAAAATAACTACAGACTCAAGAGGCTAGAATTAAATAGTATTTACAGATTTCTGGGAGTAAAGTTGAGAAGTGTATCTTTGCTTTGGAATGTGTCATTGCCAAAGACCTCTTTGCATTATTAAAATATGCTGAAATATTAGTATTCTAATAGCAGAATATTATCCTTCAAAATAAGTTGCACTGTTTTAAATGTGGTCATTTATAGTTCAGTAGCATTGAATTTCAATAATCAAGGCATAATTCCTAGTGGCAAAGTGTGTGAAAAGTCCATAATCCACAGCAGTACATAAAAGCAAGGTTGGACTGGTCTGTGAAATGTGTATGCCTAAGGATATAACAAAGCATATTTAAGGTATTTTCAATAGAATTCAGGTTGCTACAGAATACAAAATAACAAATATAAAGTAATACATAAAATGTTTATTAGTGTGCCACAGTAAAATGTCAAATACAATTCAGTATTGACATTACATGTAATTAAGGACAGTCTAATTGTCTTCAGTATGAAAGATGCAATCCACAAGAAAATCTCTTATTGAATCAGTTTGAAAAAAAGTAAACGTTGTGATAGAAAACACCATGTTCTTTCTTTTAATTTCCATGCAGGTGAAAAGGAATCACACAGCTGAGATTCCTGGAGCAACTAATGTTGGTTTAGTTTATAGAATCAGCTGCCTAAGAACAGGTGTGATCATTTTAAACTGCAAGTGGGTAGAGAGATTTTAAAGCACATCTGAATCTGGAACTATCTCCATCTCACATACCTTGTATGGAATACTTAAAGAAAGGAAAGCACTGAAATCTGATTAAGAATTATTCTTAAATCAGCTGTGCTGTATATCTATACACTAGGAAAGTGTTTCTTGAACTTGAGAACTTTAAGATGTGTGGACTTCGAATTCCAGAATAGCTGGCTGGAGAATTAAAGGAATTGGAAGGCACACTTCTCAAAAGTTGCTAAGTTTGAAAAACACTGCACTAGGATAAGAATTCTTTGCATGTTCTCAATTCCATGGATGGGTACTATGCCATCCTATGTATTCAGCTCTTGTATTACATATTGCTCAGAGTAAAGCAGATAGTATAGAACAGTTTTGGGAGAGGGGGGGTTAGTGGGAGAAATACCAATTACCTTTCTCTATAAGTTTGGATGCAGATATTCTTCCAGGAAGCCAATGTAGCACAAATGCTTTGTATACAATACAAGTTGTAAAGGATGGCACTGTTAATTATTTGCTAAGAAGCCAAGGCAGCAATGTAGAAGCTTCTACTCTGCTCCAATTTTGAAAACTTTGCAACTATTTACTTATTTCTCCCTAAGTATTCTCCAGCAAAAGTACTCATAACCAATTGGCCTAAATAAGAAGGCAACCACATTCATGTTTAAAGCATTCCTTTTTATAACAGACTAGCATAGATTGACTGAGATTTACAGGCACTGTGGGTAGATTATGTGCAAATTTTTGCATATTTTACTCCTATTAAATCCATAAGAAATATCTTTCTTACAAATATAAAGCATTCTTTTCTTCTCAAAACTTAAGAAAATGACAATAATACAGACAATAAAGTAAGTGTCTAGAAAATGTGAATTCATCCTTGAAAATAGCAAAATAAATGCTTTGCATGCCAAAATAGCCCAATACCATAAAATGTCCAAGATGCTATCTTTTTTCAAAATTGCTTTTGTTCAAATGCAGCTGTCCATCAAAATAAAGAATTTTCACACTGGTGATAAACATTCTGAAAAAATAAAAATATATTCTGTTCTTAAAAGGAAGTGTGTCATAACAGTTGAGGCAGGAATTTTAAAACAGAAAACTAAGATACCCAGATAAGCAGGATAAATAAGGTTGACTTAAACTTAAACTAACCAATGTTATTTATAGAATGTATAGAGCTGTTCATATCAACTTTGTGACTTGATGGGGGAAAAAACAAACCCCAGGATATAAGAACATAATATTGCATCTGTGATGTTTCATATAAATAGAATCCTCTTACTGAACATAATTTCCTTGTTTAATCAAATTTTCTAGTGTTTCATTAAAAAGCCTAGAGGACTTTAAAAAAAAAAGTCAAAGATTAACTTTTGTCAAGGAGTCAGATGGGGCTTAAGCAAAGGCTGGATGGTGGCAGTGGGCACACTCATTGTCTCATTTTTCCCAAGCGGCTGGGAAAGAGGTCTTACTGAAAATTCTGAAATTATCTTTTGCAGTGTGCTTCAAAATTAATAAGAGGTCTGTAGAAAAACTTAGCTCAGGTATAGCCAACAACAGTCAAAGGGAGAATATGTTTTTTAAAATGATTTATCTCAACTTCAAAGATTATGGCAGTGATCTATTATCATCAGAGAGAGCAAGTTTATTTCTTTTATGAATGATCTGACTTTATTTTTTATTTGTAAGAAACAAGGAGAAAGTGCGCCTCTGTATTTTGGTGCTGATATTTTCAGGAGAGGCCTCCAGGGACTGCAAAAGGGGGCTGACACATCGTGTAGGTTATCCATCTGTTACTTAGTGTACAGCAATGGATCCCTAATGGGAAAGATGTAAGAGGACACCTTACAAAAAAGGCTCCTGTTGGGAAAGACTTTTTAAGACATCAGAATATGTGCTATGAGTCAAAATAATAATCTCTGAAATAGTGAAAAACCTATCCTGACATCAGGGCTTGTAACTACAGATTTTCTAAATGTTAATTCATTGTAAATCACATGCATATTTAGATATAGATAGATATAGATAACTTAGGACTGCCTTACCTGATGATATTTAACTTTTTTTTTGTTTTTCAGATTTTGCAGTGGAAGATTGCTCCTTTGCCTTAAAAGAGAGAAAAAAGAATCATGACATTGGTTATTGCATTCATGTAGTAAACACTGAATTCACATATTCTGTTATGAATTATGTTTTGGGAGGCTGGTTTTGGCTTAGCATGTTCCATGAAATTCTGTCAATAGGACAAGATTAATCAAACCATAGTAAAGTGTGATGTGTTAGCCAGGTGGTTAAAAAAATAATGGTAAATAAAGACTTGGGGGGGGGGGTGGAGTTGTAAGTACATCAAATTAACAAAAATCAGAAACAGGTAAAAAGCTTTTCACACCCAAAAACACTCTCTCTTAAAGTTAATTGGTACTTTCATGTATCTAGAGATTCAAAATTTGATCAGAGCAATGGCACCCAATGGTAAATGTATTTTTTTTAACTACATAGGTTATCTTTGACTTAATCATCATTGGGATGAAATTTCTATTGTTAAGTGATACGTCATAAAGTATGACACATGACCATATCACTTAGCAACTAACAATTCCAGTGGTTGTTAGCTAAGGCGACACTCCAATTTAAGTCACTCCAGACTGAATCTCTCCCAGCCTCAATACAAGCATCTAAAATGGCAAAAGGGTATCATTTACATGTTTAAATAACTAAGGTAGAAGCTAGTATTAAATATGCCTATGAATTTAGGCAAATAATGTACAAATGTCCCATAAAATTTCCAGAGGATCATTAGTATCTACATGAAATGTAGGACTAATGTTCCCATAAGTATATTTCAGGCTAATGTATAGTTTCAATTGATTATAGTAATTCTTTTTATCCCCACCGTTTCACATTGGTCAAACTGAGTACAACAACAGGTTCACAGTTTCTATCCTAGAAATAGGTGATGGTAATGAAACAAGATTAAAAAAAACAGGCTTCCTAACTAAAAATAGAGGTAAGGGAATAATCTTAAAAATTGCACATAAGATGCTTCAGAAATTCTCCAATTCATACAAGAGACAAAAGTGGAACAAACCACGCTAAGTAAAATTATTATGCTAAACAATCTCTTACCTTCTTGGGTGTTTTAGATTTCTTTTCCTCCTTCCTAGGTTTAGATGAGGCAACATCTTTTGATTTCTCCTCCTGTGCCCAACAGAGAAAAATGCTTCGTTCATTTTTCAAGAAATAACATCTTTTCAAAGTGTATGATACATATAGGTGGTCCTTAACTTATGACCACAATTGGGACCAGAAATGGTCCTGAAGCAAATCACCACATTTGTTATGTGAATCCAACTTCCCCCAATTAATATTGCTTGTTAGAAGTCAGTTGGGAAGGTCATTAATCATGATTAGGTAACTACAGGATGTAAATGTAATCTGATTTGGCAAGTGCCTGAATTTTAATCACAAAACAGGTGGCAATGCAGTGGTACTAACTTTGAAGACAGGTCAAAATCACCTTTCCCTATTTCAACCACCATTAAATGGATGGTCGTTAAGTCAAGCATTACCTAGATAGAAAAACTGAAATCCATACGATGGAGATCTGACCCAAGGGTTCAGCTAAAACTAGTTGTTAAAGATAGAACATCAAATAGTTCCATAATATAAGTTTGAGGCATTATGTTTTTATAAAATGCAGCTGCTGAGACTTTAGTTAAGGGAACACTTGACTGTGGGGAATAAGAAGCTCCTACCAAGCACCTCCTTTTCTGATTCTGCTTTATCTTTCCTGTGGAAGATGTACGTTTTCTAAAGCTTAATGTTTAAATATGCAGGTTCATGCATATTTTTTATTTATGGTATAAGAATAAATTCTTGCATTTTATTGAGGACATACAGCGGGGAAAATAAGTATTTGACACATCAGCATTTGTATCAGTAAGGGGAGTTCTAAGTGGGCTATTGAC
>JANHFJ010004823.1:0-13751 GCA_032468195.1 Cerberus rynchops | reverse complement strand
ATTATTTTAACTGGTTTTAATTGTCTAAGTATGTGTTTTTTACATGGCTGTACACCACCCTGAGTCCCTAAAGAGAGGGGGTGGTATATAAATTATGATAAATAAATAAAATAAATAAATAAAGATATCTGTGGCATGTACTAATTTTATTGTGATCCTGACAAGCTTGGGAGGGCAGATACTTGAACCTGGGTCCCCTATATACTTTGTTAATTTGTGTCATCAGCTTGGCATTTTGTAGCCCAAGTACACCCACCCACTTTCCATTTAAATGACCTCTCTGCTAAAGAGTTTCATTTTATGAGCAAGAGTTGGCTGCTGATAGTTATCACTGAATTTTAACTATTTTAATTCCTCAAGGTGCTTTGGCATCCTGCCTGATTTGTAACTTTGGGTTGCAGGTATTGCTAATGAGAAGGAAGATATCCAGACATAATGGTTTAGGTTTCCATGATGGCTGTGATTGTAGTTGATCTTCAATGTGTGTTCCCCCATCTCTAACCTAAAAATTGGTATTTAGGGCAGCTTTTTGCAAGCAAAGAAGCTTTTTGTATTTTTGTACAGGTAATCCTTGATTTACAACAGTTCATTTAGTAACCATTCAAAGTTACAATGGCACTGAAAAAAGTAACTTATGACTGTTTTTCACACTTACAACCCCAAAGTCACAAGAGACCAGTAGCATCCTCACAGTCATGAGAGGCCAGGCAAGACAAAGTGCCCCTTCATGAAAGTGTCATTAAGTGGCCACACCTATCCAGTCACATGACCACCCAGCCACACCTACCCAACCAGTCATCAGGGCATACAATTGATTGTTAAAGTATTTGAATCCCACCACTGTGTGTAGCTCTGCACTACTCATGTGAATAAATTCAAATTTGGGTTTTAACTTAAAATGTCTGATAGAGTTTAGCACCAAGGTACCTTCTAGATATCTCCTCTATCTACAATTGACCTGTTTAGTCTATTCATCATTGGAGAAACTCTTAGTAATCTCAGAATTTAGGAGATAGGGGTACAAGTATTTCCCTATACAGCATAATGTCCCTTGGGATGTCAAATTAAATAAACCTTGGGCAGTTTAAATCTTTGTTCCAGAGTCAAGTGCTATGGTAGAAAAAGATAATTCTTGAGTCATGTTTGATGATTCAGTTCAATCAATGGAAGCCTAAACATTCCAAAATAATTATATAACAAATGGACAAAAACTACTGAAAGACAAATAGTTCCTTAGACTACTAGGTCCTATGCAACTTCAATTGTATGTGTGAGTCTACTAATAACCAATACAGCTTGTACAAGAAGAGAGCTACTTAGGCATAATTGTTCAAACTAATGCATTCTGCACAAATTTCAGCAAAAAGACTACATGGTTTTACATTTATTTTGAAACCATTTCATCATCAATTTGCAATTAAAGTTGTAAACTGGTAATTTATTTTATAAATGTTTTATATTTTCCTGGAAATTTTATGCACATTAGTAAAATTTATTACAATTACAATTACAACTTTACTGGAATTGTTAAATGCATTTCATAAATATTTTGTAAAAGTGATAGAAACTTTTTGTAATAAAATTACACTAGAGGATCATATGAATTATTAATTATATACCCTATCCATGAAAAGTAAGTCAAACACTAAAAGTGGGACAAGTGGGAGAGGAAAGACTTGAGAATTTTAAATTGAAAAATGAATATGAACTTTACTCATAATTAAATTACTAAAACATAATATCGAATAAAACAGAAGTATAGTACTATTAAGTATTCAGGAAATTATCACCATGAACTGTACTGGATTTAATCTGAAAATTCAATATAATTTAAATTAATTAATACATATATTTAATAAAACCAAATTAAAAAAAATCCATTTTCCTAACCCTTCCCTGTTTTTAACATCATGTTATTTTTGCTGGAATACAATCTAGCATGTCATTTAAAGCCTACATGCAGCTCTCAGCTGAGAAAAATTGTACATACCAAGAAAAATAATTTTGAGAAGGAAGATATTTTGTACAGTCTCATTTCTATTATTACGTTGCTTATTTGTACCCCATGACTATCATTGTTGTTTCTTATGATTCCTGATGAATGTACCATTTCCTTTATTGTACACTGACAGCATATGCACCAAAGACAAATTCCTTATTTGTCTTATTCCTTGGCGAATAAATAATTCTATTCTAATATTCATAAAATAATAGAATAATAATAAATCATAATAATAAATACATAAAATCATTTATTTATTTTCTGTTCATTTATCCATAAAATGAAAGAATCCACTTAGACTTCAGTCTCCAATTTACAAATGGATTTTCAGAATATTTGCCAACACCTTTTTAATGGCTTCTTTGACATCTTTGTTTCTCAGGCTATAAATAAGGGGGTTAGCTATAGGTGGAAGGACTGTGTAAAGGACAGAAGCTAGTTTATTGAGGTTTATGGTTTCAGTTTTGGGTATTAGATAGACAATTATTAATGATCCATAAAAAATAGAGACAACAATCAGATGAGAAGAACAGGTAGCAAAAGTCCTTTGTCTCCCAGTACTGGTTGGAATTTTCAGGACAGTAATAATTATATATGCATAAGATGTCAGTGTCAAAAGAAAAGGAGGAAAAGTAAAGATGAATGAAACTATTATTGTGACATTTTTCACAAGGCTGATGTGATTGCAAGAAAGTTTGACAAGTGGGAGACAATCACAATAGAAGTGATCAATTTCATGTGAACCACAGAATTGTATTTTTAAGACCATACCTAAAAATATAGAGGTAAATACCATGCTATTCAACCAAGAGGCAAGAACGAATTGAACACAAGCTTTTATATTCATAAGTGTTGCATATTGGAGAGGTTTGCAGACAGCTAAATATCTGTCAAATGACATCACAGAGAGGAGGTAGCACTCTGTACTAATCAGGAATGCAAAGAAATATAGCTGAGTAATACAGCCTGAAACAGATATATTCTTGTCTCCTGTTAGAAGACTAGATAGAATTCTGGGCAGGATGGTTGAGCTGTAGAAAGTCTCCAAGCAGGACAAATTTCCCAAAAAGAAATACATTGGGGTATGTAGACGTTGATCATTCACAATAAGAAGAATAACAATAATATTGGCAGCCATGGTCATAATATATATTACCAGAAAAATTAGAAACAGAAAGATCTGCAGATGATAAAGTTCTCCAAATCCAAGAAGAATAAATTCTGTGATCTCAGTCTCATTTCTCCACATTATGTTTCTTATAAGCAAATGTTGGTCCCTGAAATAATATTTAAACATGAGAGTCCTAAGTGTTATTTATACTTCTAGAAGTATCTGTCAAACATTTGTTCAATTTTTTAAAAAAAATGGCCTATAAATGGCCTATTTTTTAAAAAAAATGGCCTATAAATTTATTTGAAATTTTCCTTTTAGAATGGCACATGAAAATTTGGCTGACAATTTTCTGCTGATTCACAGATAACACACTAGAAATAAACCTTGGGAAACAATGTGGAAACAGTATGCTATCATTAAGCAGAAATCTATTTCAGAGTAAAGGAACTTGATTAGAAATTAAAAGATATTTTAAATGATTTCAAAGATGAATCCAATTTCATATGCTAGTTTCAAATTATTTCAAATAAATATATAAATAACTTTTGTAAGAATATATTAAATAAATAAAATAAATACATTTCAGGATATAGGATACAAATAACAAAAGAAATTTCTGTTTTTTTCTCATTTAATAGCTTCTTTTTTAAAAATTCAATTAGTAGACTAATTAAATTATGAACACCCTTCATTTTGGCATAGGGTGATCATAGAATGACCCAATGTTGCCTGTTCTCCTTTTTTCCCACAATCATTACTTCATCCTGGCAAATAAATTAATATTTCTTGCCTTACTTGTATTACTGTCAGTGTTAATTTTTAATATTTTTAATATTTGAGTATCATTACAAGATTTACATTTAGTTCATCTGAGCACAACCAGTTTAAATCACATTCACATGAAACATTTAAGGTACCTTTCAACAATTAAACATTCTTGGTAAAGCATTTTAAAAATATATGATTTATAGCTAATAATAAAAACATTATTTGTGAGGAGTAGGAATAAGACAACATTGAATATGTCTGCGTCATGGTAAACAGATCCATTGAAATTACCTATAATCCAAGAAATAAATTGTACACTATCTTCCTTTTGCATGAATGTAAAAATATTTGGTTTAAATCCATTCTTTTGTTTATAACTTATACCATACCAAACAAAAACTCTCCCTTTGGGAAACATTCGACTTCAGTAAAATTGGTGGCATCACAAGAGACTAATTCTCAAAGAATGCTATAGACAATTATTATTAGCTGTAATCAGTGAAAAAAATGGAAATATGGAGTTGAATGTTGACATACAGAAAATGTTTTCCATGCAATATCAAATACATAATATGCATTTTTGCAAACAATTTAAAATAATGCTTGAAAACTTTTCTTTTTTTATTATTCACTAAATTAGATTGAAATTTAATCATACTTAGAATATGGGATTCATAATAACCTAAATATGATAAAATTCAGACTGGATCTATTGGATGTGCCAATGTTTCCACTCCATTTTTAGAAGACATTTTTGTTTTTAAAATGATATTTCCATTCATTGTAGAGAGAACAAATTTAATCCCTTATAGAGTGGTGAACCTTTATATCCAGGATTTTTAAAAAAATTGGATCCAACTGGTACTCAAATGTATTAAATGAACTAAATTTTGATCTGCCCTTTGTAATTACATTACAAGTATGAGTCAGTCTCTTTATTTCTAGGGAATAGTCTTTTATTTCTAGGGAATAGTCATCTTCATGTGAACTATAGAGAAGCCTGTCTGACAATTGCCTTGGTCTCTTCTTTCTGTCCTTCATGACTGTTTGCTCTGCCTTCTACAGACAGACTTCTACAATCATGCCTATATATAGGCTTACATGTTTAGGTTCTTTTGTCATATTACTCTATGATTTTGTTTTTATTATGGATGCTTAGTGTTGTTATAATTACTTTGGAGGTTTCAAACACCAGGACTCCCTAGGATTATGTCTCTACCCAAAGCAAACATTTTATTCTTAAAGAATGCTTCCATGATTTTGTTAACAAATCACTCTTCAAATCTTTTCTTCAATCATAGGAAATAAAGCCTATATTACTGCAAACAAATTTCAGCTAAACAAACTTATTCTTGATCATGTTCAGAACTTTGGATATTTAGGCTTGGGAATGAAGTCTTCAACTATTTAAAAGAAGTTATAGTTTTATGCTATCACACGTTGTATCCTAAACTGTATATTGGTTTCAGTTTATTAGAAACATCTGTCTTCTTTACGGATTAATCTTCAATTAAGTTTGTTTACTCTAACCCATTAATGATATCACTAGCAGATTTTGAACTCAGATTTGATATCAGTAAAGATATTGCTCCAAGATTGCCGAACATATTTATTTGTGGTCAGCAATATTAAAACATGCAGCTTGCTGAATTCATATAAATTTCAAACATTTTTGAGCAGTATTCTTTATTATAATTCAATAATGACATTAATGACAGATAATGGTACCTAATGATAAAAGTATATTCTACCTTTTAGCAGTATGTGTTATGGCCCAACAGCGTCTGGTTGAGCTGTTGGTGGAATCTGACAGCTGATGAACACTATGGGACTGCCCTGGAGGCTGAGGAAGATTCTGGGATGGTGTTTGGAGTCAGAGCAGGGACTAGAGAAGCCTGTCGGCCACTAGGTGGCATCTGAGTCAGGGAGCAGTGAGGAAGAACAGAGGAAGGCTGTCCCTGATGTGTTTATGCATAAGGCTGTGAGGAGGAGAGAAAAGCTTCAGAAGCAGGGTCAAAGAAGAAAATTTATACAAGTGGCTAATGACTGGCCCCTCCTGGAAAGCTTATAGGTGGGGCGAAGGGAGGGGAATTTTGCAGGAAACAACAGTTTAGTAACATAGCCATGTAGAAGGCTTTCAGAAAATCTGTGAGTTGCTATCACACCTTGGTTTACTTGTGATAGCATTCTGGGCTCTCAGCCAGGGGGTTGCTTATCTCTGCATTAGTTGTGGCATAAGCCAGTTATGCTTTTGTGTGATTTAAGACCCAAAACAGAACAACATGTCCCCTAAATATATTGTTGCTCTTCCAGATCTTTTATCTACTTCAACTACTGAGAATGGTGGGAAGATTGCCATATCTTTCCAAATACATGAAATGCATACATATTTGTTCATTATTATCAACCATATGTAGAAAAAGATATATTTACTTTTGTTCTATGAATCCTTGACAGTGTCTTCCAATTAAGTGATTGTTTTTTCAGCTGTTTCCTCAGGATGCTAAGGAATTGGAAAAAACTATTTCAAAGATGTGATTGTTACTCACTGCTATAAGATGAAACATGAGAAATCCCAATACATGACAATACCTGAACTTTGATGCTATCTAATTTAGCTTACAATTACTATTAATCCTACAGACTCATTTGAACTCATTCAGAACTAATTTACATAAGTTTATTTTTGTTTCATAAACCTAATTATGAAACAAAAATAAATGTATTTAAATTAGTTTAAATAAGAACCTAATCTCCTGAGGTTTAACTCTAGAGAGTAGTTATTCAGCAAAGGCAATAAAATGAGAGACAAACCAAATAGGTTAGACATTTTTTTCTTCCTAAAAGAAACCCAAAGATCAACAAAAGAAAAATGTGAAATGTGTATTAGTGTGTAATATATGTGGAAAGATGCAGCAGTTGAACTCTACATAGTTTCTTTCCTCAGTTACCTGCAATGGAGGTATTGCCTTTAGTTATCAGTTATGCACATTTTATATGTATAGTAGATAATCTTAGAACTTTTTAAACTATTGCGGCAGGGATGGAAAGAAAACAGTTCTAAATCTTCATTTAATCTACCTTTATATTATGTTCAAAAATTAATTGGAACAATTCTAATATAAAATTATTTATTCATTTTTCCCCATGAAACAACAGTTTTTACACAATATATTAGTCATTTAATAACACTAAATTATACTGATACAAGCATTAGGAACTTAAACAAATGTTTACTCATTTGAATCTCATTAAAATTGCCAGCAGTTTTAAGCATCAGAGAGAGAGAGAGAGAGAGAGAATACATATAGATATATCTCCCACTATTAAAAAGATAAAATAAAACAATATTCAGAAGTCTGTAGAGGCACATGGATTGTTAAATGAATACTCTTAATGTATCCTATTAGCAGGTTGTCTACTACCAAAAACAAAACAAACAGGCAAATGAAATAGACTATATAACAAAAAAGGAATAGACAATAATAATAGTATTACAATAGAAACATATTAATGTTATATTAAAAGTTGAAAGAATGAGGAAAGGGAGAGGAAGAAGAAGAGAAGATTTGCATATTTGCATGTAATCTCAATGTTTGCAAAAAAAATATGGCTTTGTATGCTTTGGTAGGATGAAATGCCAGGATAGAAATTGAAACAGATGATTTGATTCAAGTGATATCTCTTCTTTTAGACAAAATCAATGACAACTTTCATTCAGCTGCAGACCAGACATGATGGCAACTCGCATAGAATACAATCAGTGGCATCATACATATCTTGGTGCATCATCTACATTTTGCTGCATCGCTTGGTAAATTCTCAAGTATCTTTCAGTCCCTGCTATCCATTCAATTTCACACTCTTTTATTTTCCTCATGAAATAGACTGCTTTAAAGAATTATTCCCACATTTTAAAGATAAAGATATATGGCTACATGGAGGGGAAAAATCATATAAAATATAGAGTCACCAATTATTTAAAAATCAATTAATTTTTACGAAGATAATTTCATTATTGTATCTCTCTCTAGCTGAAATAGGACTTACTGACTTTATGAAACCTTGGTGCTAGGAAATCCCACACCCACACCCAAAGTTATTTGAATTTGTCTAAAACCAAAGAATTCAAAGTAGTGTAATGCCAAGGTTTTTTTTTTTTTTTAAAGGGCCATCATCATGTTTTATATTTAATTTTCTTATAAAATGTAATAAAACAAAAATAAATACTCCCCACTCCCCCCACACAGACAAAAAAACCCCAAGAATATAAAGTTGGAAGCCAAGTTGGAAGTGTTTTAGTCCAACCCCCTGATCAAGCAGGACACCCTATACCAGTTCAGACAAATGGCTGTCCACACTCAAATAATAGTAGTAATAGTTCTGAAGGTAAGCTACTCCATTAATAGCTCTCACTGTTAGAAAATTTCTTCTTGTTCTAGGTTGCTTCTCTCTTTGATTAGTTTCTACTGGTTTTTTTTTTCTTATCTTGTCTTTTGGTGGTGTGGTGTGGTGTGTCAAAATAGTTTGATGCATCACTACCACCCTGTCTTTGTAAGAGCCCCTCAAGCCCCTCAAATATGGGGACCCTGCTATCATGTCTCTATATGCCTCAGTGCTATTATGTCAATCACATCTTTTCCAGGGTATTAAGAGCACTGAGTTGAAGCAGGCATTCTCATTTAGTCCAAGCTGGAACACACCATTTGTTAAAGTGATAAAATGGATTTAGCCTAGAAATTGTAAATATTTTATTCCCAACCAATAAATATAATACGTAATGTTATTGTACATTAAAAAATACAAGAAAAAAAGCAATGGGAGATTTAGGAAAGAACTGGCTTTACCTGCTTTTCTAGGATATTTTAAATGTGTATGTATATATGTATATACACATCTATATCGTTTTTCCAGTCTTTCTCTTTAGAGTTATATAATACTCTTGTATTTCATGGTAAATATATTTTTAAAAAATAAAAAACTTTAGGTCCTCAATATATGACACCAAACCTAGTTGCTTGTAACTAGCAGGTTTTATAACAAAAACGAGTAAGAAATACAATTGGGTGCCAGCTGGCAGAAAGATAGGCCATCCAAGAAATTTCTGAGTGTTTGCAAAGGATACAAATTAATACTATAAGATTATCTTGTTTGTATGTTATAGTTAAAATATTTTTAATTGACTTATTTTTAAATGCAGTACTGAAAAATCTCAGTCCCATGGTTGTTGCTAGAATAAAACAGTCATAAACTTATAAAATATATTATATTTTTATTATAAACACATATCTTAAGTTCAATCTGTTTTTCAGAACTGCTGATACTATCGCTATTGATATATTATGAGAAAGATAATACAGGGAAACAGAACTGCCTCCATCACTGATTTCATCCTTCTTGGTTTTGGAGAATTACATGGTCTTCAGATCATTTTATTCCTTCTATTCTTGGTTGTCTATATTTTGACTATTATGGCAAATTTTCTCACCATTCTTCTGATATTGACTGAGCTGCATCTACACACACCTATGTATTTCTTTCTTGGGAATTTGTCCTGTTTGGAAATGATCTACAGTTCTGCTATCCTTCCCAGAATGCTGGCCAGTCTCTTGACAGGAGAAAAATCCATCTCTCTCAAAGGATGCATGACACAGTTATATTTCTTTGGTTTCTTAGCTAGCACAGAATGTTGTCTCCTCTCTGTAATGTCTTATGATCGCTTCCTTGCTATATGCAGACCCTTACATTATGCAACTTCAATGAAAAGCAAGTTTTGCATCCACTTAGCAGCTGGCTCTTGGATCAGTAGCATGGCATTAACTACTATATACTCCGTTGTGATGTCAACACTTTGGTTTTGTGGTCCTAATGAAATAGATCATTTCTTTTGTGAATCACTGCCATTAATAGGGCTCTCATGCAGTGACACAACCCTTGTAAAATATCTCAGTGTATTTATGACTTTTTTATTAGCTTTTGTCCCTTTTATTTTGACTGTAATATCTTATGCATATATCATTAATACCATTTTGAGAATTCCATCCAGAACTGGAAGGCAAAAGGCCTTTTCCACCTGTTCTTCTCACTTGATTGTTGTCTCTCTTTTTTATGGGACACTAATCATCACATACCTAATGCCAGAAACCAAAAGCATGAAAAACCCCAGTAAAATATTTTCGGTATTGTATACTGTCCTTCCACCTTTTTTCAACCCTCTGATATATAGTCTAAGAAATAGAGATGTCAAAGAAGCCCTGAATAAGCTATTACACCAATTTTGGAAATATATATTTTGAATTAAGGACAAAAAAACATTAATAATTGCCATTCTCCATCATCAGGTGATCCATTGTCAGGTATAAAAATTCCATTCAACTAACAATTTATGTAATAATACAATATATGCTTAACTGGTAGTAAATTTTGCTGAGTTCAGTAGGGCTTATTGTCATATCAACAGTGCTGACTTACAGAGTAAAAGATACTTTAAAAAATTAAAAACAAGAAAAATAAGATTTAAGTTTTGAAAAGGGGAAACGTTGTTCTTTCCAATCTGGTTAGAAAGATAAAAGAGGTTTGGATTATTCTGCATTTATCTTTCTTATGTTGCTGTTGCTATTGCATAAAGATGCCATACAAATTTCCAACCTTAAAATGTTTGTTAGCAGTGAAGGAAGTGACACTATCACAATAATACATCTTTCTGCAGAAATCAGGCAAGATTTGTAGGAAAATGTAGCAACTGTTACAAAAATGCCTCCTGACCAGGACATACCTTTTTCTATAAATAAATATTATGCTTAGAGGTTTTGGATTACTTTGTAGCATGCCATTTCATAAACAATATACACATACATATATTACAAGTTGAACACAAAGGACGATGTTTCACCTCACTTTAAGTATCATTAAAGATGCCTTCAGTTTGGTTATATAGTTGGTACACTTCATTAAGGAAGTTGGCAAAGCATATTTTAAAGGCTTATTTCTGTAATTTTATTTTTCTGCCAGAAAAAAGACAAAAGTGAACTTTGAAGAGAAACTAGAAGTTGCTTTAGATCCATGGTTGCTCTTGTGAACTAATATGACATAATATATCATGATAGTATATGGTAATATACTGGTAATAAAATGGCATAGGATAGCTGTAGGGAGTGGAAAACTAAACTACCACCTGTATCTTGGATCCTGTTTCAAAATATTCCATTTGTAGAGTTCACAATATATTGAACATAAATGGAAGAAGTTCAAAAGGTTATGTGATAGTAGTCCAATTTTTGAGATTATTTGCTTTTTACACAGTTAAACCTGCATCAATAAAGCTGTTTGTTCCTATGTATAAATACCAGTTATTTTGAATGGTTTCAGTTTTCCATCTATATAATTAGTGATTTTAGTATATGCTATTTGTGATTGAAATATTTTGAATTATAATAAAAGCCTACTGATTTGCTTTCCTATAGTTTCTTGACTCAGTTGATTACCATTAGGTGAAGATATTCTAAATTTAAAAAATGAATTGGAATCTCTAGCTAAAATGAACAATTTTATTTATTTTTATTTCGCAGATTTGCCAAAATATCCAGTTTCAAATAATACATATTAGAGATACAAATGAATTTATCCCCAATGTTCTCTTCTTCAGAGAATCTATTGAATAATGGTATATTCACATACTTTTCAATCTAAATTTAGATTCAGTCTAAATCAATGTTTCTCAACCTTGGTGACTTTAAGATGTTTGGACTTCAATTCCCAGAATTCCAAAGCAATGCAAAGCAAAGCTGGGGAATTCTGGGAGTTGAAGTCCCAACATCTTAACATTGCCAAGGTTGAGAAACGCTGGTCTAAATCCTTTCACAATTCTTCATGCAACAATTTAAAACTAATTGCAAACATCTATTTCACAATTTGTCAAAGGCCCTTTGAGGTTGTAGTTGTTTTCCTGAAGTTTAAATAATCACCAAAGGGAGACTTAAAGAAGACAGGAGATGTGAAAGAAACAGAATGGGAGAGAAATAGGTTTGCTAAGTATTTTCAAGATTGGTGAAGAAATATATATATGTATGGAGAGATATATTGGAGTGAAAACATTTGGAGTCATTTCAAACTTGATTTTTCCCCTCTATTTATACCTGAGGTATATAACTCTCCAATTTTCTGCACTATTTCAATTTTCAGCTATATGCATGCTATAATCAGTCACCTATTTAAGATATTGGAAATTAATTCATGGTGAAGCGTCTTTCATCTGTTTGTAAGTTAGTCAATCAATAATTTTCCAGAATATGAGCAAGGAGATGAAATTGCTATTTCAGCATTTAATGAACTATATTATTCAGAGTATCTGGTATCATCTTAGTTTTAATCCGCAATTTTCTTATAATCATTGTAGCATATAATATTAAAAAGCTTTGTGCAATTTGTAAAATAGGATTATTTATTTATTTATTTGTTAATTTGTTTGCTTGTTTGTTCTAGCTTTCATGATTTTTGCTGATATGAACTGAGCTTCTCGACTGCTTGAAATTATATTCTGAATTTCAAATTCCACAATTTTTACAAGTAACCAGTATACATGGAATGTGAAATGCAATGCTGGGTAATCAGACTGTCATTTCTCATGTCATCCTTCTGGGATTTGGGAAGCTTCATGATATGCAGATGTTCCTTTTCCAGTCCTTTTTAATCATCTACATATTTACTATACTGGCCAATTTCCTCACTGTTCTTCTAATTCTTGTTGATAAGCATTTGCATACACCCATGTATTTTTTCCTAGGGAATTTGTCCTGTTTGGAAATGATGTATAGCTCTACAATCTTGCCTAAGATGTTGGAGAGTCTTTTAACAGGGGAAAAATCAATTTCTTTCAAAGGATGTATTACACAGCTCTATTTCTTTGCTTTCCTTTGTAGTACAGAATGTTACCTCCTCTCTGTAATGTCTTATGATAGATTTTTAGCTATATGTAAACCTCTGCATTATGCTACTGCAATGAGGATCACACGCTGCATCCAGCTAGCTGCTGTGTCTTGGATCAATGGCATGGTATTTACATCTGTATATTTGATCTTCATGCTACAGCTTTGGTTCTGTGGTCCTAATGAAATTGACCATTTCTTTTGTGAAACCTTGCCATTAATAAAGCTGTCTTGCAGTGATACCACTTTTATGAATCATGCTGTTTCAGTCTTGGCTTACACATTCACTTTTCCTCCTTTTACACTCACTTTTATGTCTTACATATTAATACTGAGAACCATTTTGAAAATTCCATCTAGGACCGGGAGACAAAAAGCTTTTTCCACCTGTTCTTCTCATCTGATTGTTGTCTCATTTTTTTATGGGGCAATAGCAGTTGTATATTTGATGCCAGAATCTGAAGAAAAGAAAAATCCTAGTAAATTCTTTTCTCTATTATACACAGTTCTTCCTTCATTATTCAATCCTTTAATATACACCTTGAGAAATAAGGATGTCAAAGAAGCTCTGAAGAAGCTACTATTTAGATTTTGGAAGACATGTTAATCTTCATTTAAAAGACTAATTAACAATCTTATACTTATCTCTAAATATAAGAGCTAGGAATGCAGCTAATAAAAATCAATAATGGGAGGAGGAATATTCCTTGGATAATTTCTGGCATAATTTTTTTCATTATAAAGGTGGATAGTTCTAATTCCTGGGCTTATCAAAAATAATCATATATTATACTTTGGTTATTGAAATTAAAACATAGTAAAAAAATCTACTTGATTTTTTTCACACTATAAATGAATTTTTAAGATTTTCCATTTATTTATTTATTTATTTATTTATTTATTTATTTATTTATTTATTTATTTATTTATTTATTTATTTATT
>JANHFJ010004820.1:31541-45252 GCA_032468195.1 Cerberus rynchops | reverse complement strand
AGGCCTGGAGCAATGTTGTCCATGGGGTCGCAATGGGTCGGACATGACTTTGCAACTAACAACAACAACATTGTATGTATACATATATGTAAAAAGAAAAATAGAAACCATGGTAGCCCTTAATGAAACTAAAGCTATAATTAAGCATTCAATGAGACTTCAGTATTTGTACCTCTCATATGATCTATTCATATATTTTATTACTGAAGTTTTAATTGTTTATCAAGCTGTTGGAGTAAATGACAGATGAATACCTTCCTCCCTGGTGTGTGTGTGTGTGTGTGTGTGTGTGTGTGTGTGTGTGTGTGTGTGTGTGTTGACTCTTGGTGGCTGCCTGAACTAGTCCCTGCAGTTTAATTGGCAAGATTTTGCAAGTGGTTTGCCATTGCTTTCTTCCTAGGGCTGAGAAAAGGTTATCCAGATAGTTTTGTACTTAAGATAGGACTAGAACTCTTGGTCTCCTGGTTTCTGGACTGATACTTTAATAATCACTATACCAAACTGGCTTCTCTTTCCATCTGAGGTATTACATTACCAAGAATGGATTAAGAGAGGTATTTTTGGTCAATGATAACTATGTAATATTTTTAAAACGAAAATATATATATGCTTGAATAATATTTGCATTAGACAAGTATATATATATATGTAATTGTAATTATTTATTGTTATAATGATACATGATATAACCTGTAAGCCACCCAGAGTCATCTTGTAGAGGAGAAGGGTGGCACAAAATTTTAATAAACAAATAAAATGTTTTGGGGATCAGATTTTTTCCCTTTTTGGTTAAAGTATTTTCTATGTGTTCTTTTTATTCTTCTCTTTGACTATGTACCACCATCACCATTAGTTTTGTTTTTCCCTTTTTGTTATTAATTTACAATCAATAAAAATAACATCTTCATCAGTTGCATTCATACATGGCTAATCAACTTCCTGAATTAACCCATCTGCTTGCATTCATAAAATACAGAATAACAATACGTTGAGCATAATTTTATTTAAGTTTGTTATAGAAATTCAGCCCTTATGGATTTTCAAGTTAAAATTGATAATGGAATTTGAAAAAGAAGCATTTTTAAAATTTAGTGCAACTGTTTTCAGTTTATTTGAGATGTTTCCCTCTATTCTGCATTTCATTTCATTGCTATTATAAAGAGAAATACCAGATACTCTATGGTTCTCTGTTCTTCATTCTGAAATATATTTTATTCCTAATCAGAGAAACCTTTGAAAAGACTGCTAAGATATTCTAACTGCAAGGTGAAATTCACCAGATACCCAAAATTTGTAATGACAAGAATGCTTCAAGAACAGAAAACTCTGTTAATTTGCAAATAGTTCTGAAGGAACATAGTGATCAAACCAATATTTGCTATTTGCTTCTGTTATGGTATACTGCTACCGGTAGAAATAATTTACTAGGAATTAAGCTTTGTTATTGGCTTCTGCTTATAATTGTATACTGTCAGAAATTAGTTGTTAGGAATTAATTCTAGCTTGGTAAATTGTAGCCTTGATACTGGTTGGCAACTTTGTTATCTTGCTTCTGGATCTTGCTTCTGTTTTTGGCTTCAAAGCATAAACTAAGCATATCCTTGAAAATATAGAAGAAACTGCTACCCAGGAATATCAGGCCCCATAAAGGAACCAGAGTAGGGAGTTTCCTGCTTGATAGATAGTACCACAGCAGAGAGTTACCTGAAGACATAATGCTGAATAAACAACTTGGCCAGGGGCAGTGGTGAAATTCAATTTTTTTACTACCGGTTCTGTGGGAGTGGCCACAGGATTAAACATCACCAAGCACAGAATTAAATTTCACCGAAGTTACAATGCAATAAGGGGAGAGGCAGTTTCTGTGAGCAAGGCAATAGATTAGGCTAGAAACAACTGCCTTATTTACAGAATTAACCCTGTAAAGTTAATCTTTACAGGATTAACCCTGCAAAGTGGGGGGAAAAAACAAAAGGAGATTTCTTCTAATAACCGGTTCTCAGAACTGCTTATAATTGTTACCACTGGTTCTATAGAACCGATGCGAACCGACTGAATTTCACCCTTGGCAAGTTTAACATGTTTGAATTTCAGCTCCCAGACTTCCCAGCCAGCCAACTGCACTAGACATAATTCATTATCCTATTGATCTAGATCTTATTGTTTATAATAGGACTTAGATCTGAGTAATAATTTGAATTGTGGGTATACATCTTCATTAAACTTAATATTACAGAAATATTAATCAGTTCTTCCAATAATACTGTGTTGAGGCTATATCTAAAAGCCAGACAATTTGAGAATCAGGTATTACATCTAGATCAGGGACGTCAAACACAAGGCCCGTGGGCTGGATGCGGCCTGCAATGTGGTCCGATCTGGTCTGTGGGACCATCCTGGAACATGTAAGGGGCTGGCCCACGGTGCTACAGCCCAGTCTACAATGTGAAGAGGAAATATCAGGCCAGTGTGGCTTCGGCCCGGTCTACACAATGTGAAGAGGAAACATTAGGTCAGCGTGGCTTCGGCCCGGTCTACCCAGTGTGAAGAGGAAACATGCCAGCAGTTTGGGGAGTGGCATCAAGCTAGCCACACCCACCCAGTAAGTCACGCCCAGTGACTGCCATCAAGCTGGTCATGTCCAACCAGTTAACTACATCCACGCAGTTGGCCATGCCCGCTCGGCCCCCTGTGGTCAACCACAGTCCTGATGTGCCCCTCAATGAAATTGAGTTTGACACCCCTGATCTAGATCTTCAATTTTATTTTTTTCACCTTTCAATGACTGTAGTTATTTTGTCTCTCATATTTGTTTGAAATATGTTAAATATACTAAGTCCATAACAATTTCTAGTAGAAAAATGCATCATGACTTCTCAGTATGGCAGCTGATGCCTGACTCATTTCAATTTTGTATTTTTCTGCATCCACAAATGTGTTAATTGTTAGCTCACTGCTTGCTGCTGTAAATTATTAGTGACCCTTTTAGCACGAATATTAGATTAGTTGCGATAGTCATCAGCACATCATTAGTTTTGTTGTTAGAAAACAGTGAACTGTACTGAGCCTTGTTATATTTCTGAAATAAACTGAACAGTTTTGAAAGATAAAGTATCAGTCATAATTTAGCAAACAACACAAGTGTTGTCCAAATAGACACAATGGCCTCTTCCAAATGTCAACAGGAGTTCAGAGGTCAACTAAATATATGAAAATTCTCTATGGCTATGATGAACAATATTGTATTACTAAAGGCGTTCAGCACACAAAGGTTAAGCAGCCATTGCAAAATGACAAAAGCTTTCTATTAAATGCAAAAATGAATATATCTGTTGCTTGAATAATAAGAACAAGAAGAGACTTCATGCTGCTCAATAATGATCATGAGGAAGAGTCTGCTGCTGTGATCTATGCTAATTTAGTGGGGTAAGAATATTACTTAAAAAAACCCTACAAAATCAGGTTATTCTTAAACAACTCAAATTAGGCATTTTAGGCCTCTGATCTTTCTTTGACAGATAGCTCTCATTAAATACATCAGTTATGAAATTAGTATAATTACATAATTGTCTTGGGGAATATGATAATAAACCTCCTTGAAGACAATCTTCTGTATGTTAGAAGACAACTACATAAAAGGACAGATGGGAGTCTTCAGTATCTTAAGGTAAGGATGTGCCAGTAACCACTAAATCATGTGTCGCCTCCTAAGGACAATTCTCAGTTTCTGTCTAATTTTGCCTAATAGGTTTAAGTACAGTCAAGTTGTACATTATCACTGATCAACTCCAAACAAAGCCTGCGCAGCTGGACTCTTGTTTCCATACTTTTCAGGTATCATTAATATATTATATATATTCCTATTTTTGCCTGAAAATCAAAGCTAGAAACTATTTAGAACAGTCACAATTAGGAGACATATTCTTTAGTACCAGCCCTCTTCAAACCAGTACTTTCTGAATTCTTAAGTACTGTATTCTGTGAAAACTTAAATATTCATAATCACTGCTTTGCTACCTGTGGTTGGAATTCCACCCTGCATTTCAGTTTTTCCTACTGCATTTTATGAGCACAACCAAAAAAAGATGCAAAATCCTGTTGCTCATGTTGCTTTATCAAATACCAATCACAGAACTTTCTAAACAAAAGCTTCTTAATGAGAAGAAAGTTCAAATGTGAACAATCCACATAGATCATTTGGCTATCTAGTAGAAATTTGTTTCAATGTAATCAGACACCATGCATGTACTATCACATGTGGTGGACATGTAGGAAAGCAAAGAATTAAAGGACAAAAATACATGTATGGTTAGAAAAAATGTTAAAGCTACCTATAGATTTTAAGCCAGAAATATTCTTGTTAGGGATAGTACCAGAAAAATATAATAAATAGAATTTGTATTTAATATTGCATGTTTTGACAGCAGCAAGAATTGTATTTGCACAATACTGGAAAAATAAGGAAACCCCAAGAGAAGATGTAATTAAAAAAAATTAGTCTGTGTAGAAATGGATAGATTGGCATTAAAGATAAAAGAGAAGGAAGAAACAATATTTTCAAATATGGGATTTGATTTATAATTGGTTGGAAAATAGAAATAGAAATTAGGAGTTGGGAAAATATCATATGATGATGATGATTAACTATATTATTATTTATATTATATGATATATTATTATGTAAACAATTTACCCAGACACTACACTGTTCACAAATTGAAAATGTATAAACAAACTACATAAAAAAAGGAATTTGCTTCAATGTATTCCCATGTACACATCCATATTTTTTTTAAAGTACTTGTGTCCCTACCCTGGTGATATATTGAAGGGCCTTAAAGACCTGGGTCTTTACCATGGGATTTGGAGATGATAACTGATGCCCTGTTCTTTCTTTTCGTTCCCTTCTGGGTTAGTGTACTATTGTTGTTCTTGTGTTATATTTGTTTTTCTATGGTTCTTTGTTTGTAAATGTTTTAACAAGTATAAGCAGCCCCAAATCATTGGGAGTTGGATGACATATAAATTTAATAAATGATAAAATATTATCAAATTGAGTGCTTAGAACATGATATGCTATATCTGTTTATATAATCTATTAAAAGTGTGTGGTGGTTAATATGCTGATATAAAGTCATGTACTTGTGGTTTTCAATGATAATTGAAAATCCCTGCCAAACTAAGGAACAGAGAAGTGTCTCTCTAGGGGTGATTATTTCACAGAGGTATGTTATTATTATGATTAACTTTCATTTTCAGATATAATTTAGTTTAGCCAATTGCTGGGATCGCTGGAGGGAAACTTCCACCTGGTGTTAGAATGGTCCTACTGGGAGGTTCACGAGAAGTTGACTTGTTTCTTTTAAATCTTCAATTGCCAATCAATTCAATTGCTCCTTCTGCTTTAAGCAGCTTTATAATATACATAAAATTGCTCCCACTGAACAGAACATGAATGAATTCAAAACTTTAATAGATCACACCAGAATAATTTTCTTCTTTACAAGAAAAGGTCATTTAAAACCCACTGAGCCAGCAATTGTTCTGTTAGGAAAAAGCTCCAAATGATTAACATTTTGACAGAGAAAGATTTTTTTTAACTTTCCCTATCCATATTCATTTTAATTAAAGGCAGAGACAACAATAAACAACAAAAACCGTAAGATTCTCATTTACTTTATTGTTCTTAGGACTACAATTCATCTAGTTTATGATTTTTGTCAAGCAACGAACAACAAAATATTTAAGCATTATTAATAGACCTTCATTTTTACTGCCAAACAGTTCTATATATTTTTCCAATAGATACAGTATTTGTTTTATTTTTAATGTGCCCATTTTTTTCATAAAGCATCCCTTCTTTTCTGTAATTTTCATAAATCAATCCATCCCCATTTTGTTGTTCCTTTCACTTTTTTTTCATTTTTTTTTTGTTGCAACTATTTATTTCTTCTTGATTCTTCTGTAGATCTTAGTTGGCCAAACTTCTGTCTATCTAATATTTTTCCTTTCTGTTTCCTTTTCCTTTTCCTTTAATTTAGTTTAATTTAATTGGGTTACAAATTTCAGCCCAGAGTTCTTCAGACACTCTATGTAATTTAGTCCATTAAATATATTCTTTACCTACACAAGATATTCATAGATAGATAGATAGATAGATAGATAGATAGATAGATAGATAGATAGATAGATAGATAGATAGATAGATAGATAGATACAGATATAGATACAGATACAGATACAGATACAGATACAGATACAGATATTGATGCAAAATCATGATATTACACCACTAAAATTCTTTGACATTTTGAGTGGAATGATATGACTGAAAGTTGGTCTTATTAGCAAGGTTCCAATGAATTATACACATACAACATGCATTTGAACTTAATGTAATGCTCAAAATGTTTGCACAAATCTGTAGATTCTGTAGAATAATACTGTAGATTCTTTTGCATATAACTCATTTTGGCATGAAATAGCAGGACACATACAGGTATTAGCAATGACAGTATTTAGGGTTCCATTCCATTTAGATTTATGGGAGCCAGTAGTCTGTTGTCATTCAAGTATAAGGGAATATTATCTTATGGATGTTTTCTTTTCTATTTTTTCATATTTTTGAATACTGCATACAATTTTCCTACTGTAACTTAATACTTCTTGTCTGTGGTACTTTAATACTAGTACCTTAGTGAAATAAATCACAGCATGTACAGTACAGAATGGATAATAGCTTACATATATATATTTATTTATTATTATGACTTTAATCATGCAGATCTATATACCTAGGTAGGATTTTAGAATCTGTTTTCTATTTACTCTAGAATTAAATGAAAATTATTTTAATATAATTATTATCTGCTGAATCTGAGTGGTGTAAATGTGGAGTTCTCACCTCACAATCAGGAGTCTGTGAATTCGATCCTAGGCAGGGGCAAATATTTCTGTCTCTAGTCACAATGAGTAATTGTCTACTGGAAACTTTGTATAGACATCAGGAAGGGCATCTGGCCAGTAAATGCTCAGATCTAATTAATTACCCTGACCCCACCCTTAAGCAAGGGATTGCACAGTCATTAAAAGAAAAAAACAAAGTCTGTTTTTGCTGTCTGTTATATTTTGTTGTCATCATCATCATAGCATAATACCTGCATTTAATTTGAAAAGGAGACTATGAAATAGACTATATTTCATAAATAAAAATTATAGTTTGTTTAACTCTTTTTTTAAACCTTCAAAATACACATTATTTCATTGTTTCAATAATGTTATTTGGAAACATGACATTTTCCTCTTATGAAACCAGTCTACAAACCCATTTCTTATAGGAAAGGGGGAAAGAAATCTCATTTACATATATTGTGAATTCTATTTCTGGTTTCTCAAATAGTCCTTTGAAAGAGCAATGCCCTGGAAAATACATGGAGGTTTTAATATTAATAGCTTGCCTGATGTCTACACATAAGTAAAATCATAGTTGACAGAAGATTTCCATCAGAAACAGGTTTCATACTAGAGCTATGTATTAATTTGCAGATAGGTAAAGGAGTCCCCATGGATTTTGCTCTATTGCCAATTACAAGGGACAGTGTTCATTTCTGTTTTAAAGGCTATTGAGTCTATCCTGTCTGAAAATGTTTCCATGGTCATGTGACTGCATGACATCCCAGAACATTGTTATCTTCCCACCAAAGTAATACCTATTTATCTACTCACATTTGCATGCTTTCTAACTGTTAGGTTGGCAGAGGCTAGGACAGGAATTCACCCTATTGCATGATGCTCAGGTCTTGAACTTGAACTTCAACTTTCCAGCTGACAAGTCCAGGTCTTAACTGCTGAACCATCATTCCTCAGATTTGCTGATGTGAATTTTTTTTAATAGAATTTAAAGAAAACTAAGAAGCACAAGTAGATGCAAGTATGCTTTTATTCCTTAATAGTTGAAGAACTACATTATCATCTTAAATGAAATAAGGAATCAAATTAACCAAGTAAGGACTAAAGCCATGCTTCATTCAATTTAAACAGTCATGGTGGAACAGTGGTTAGAATGCAGTACTGCAGGCTACTTCTGCTGACTGCTGGATGCCAACAGTTTGGTAGTTCAATTCTCCCTAGTTCAGGGTTGACTCAGCTTTCCATCCTCCTGAGATTGGTAAAATGAGGCCCGAGATTGTTGGGGGCAATATGGTGATTCTATAAAACACTTAGAGAGGGCTGTAAAGCCCTGTGAAGTGATATATAGTGCTATTGCTATTACCCTAATTGCTGGACTTCACAAAATAAATGTTGCAAATATTTCATTAAATGAAAATAGTTTTCCCTTGTGAAAGAAATATAAACATTTGCTAGGATTTTATACTGAATGTTGCTAATCTTTTCCTCAACAAAGCTCTTACATGTTTAACAAATGTTTAGCAGGTGGAAATCAAACAATCTTTGTTTGTTTGACTGACTTACATATAAAATAAAGTTAGTGGGTTTCTACACGGCTAGAATCCAGCTAGAAAACAAAAATAAACAACTGATTACTTAGTAGTATTGAATGCAGTTTAATATGCTTATATTTCACACAACACTCAATCTCTCCCCTCTCTCTCATATGTGTCCACATGCATGCACACACACACACACAAACTGCACTGTGAATTAGACTATCATAATTCTCTTGGCTAGGTAAGTATTCCTTGATGTTTTCCATGAAAAAACATATGCATGTTTAATTGATAAGCACAATAGCATTTCTACCGATACAACATAATTTACATTTTCAAATCATACATTGCAATAAAATAGCTGGTTTAGCTGGTTAATCCTGAAGAAAAGTGTTTTCTCCCATTTGGAATCAAGCCTAGCATTACTTTAAAACTATGAGAAGCTTGTTTCAGCTCTATCGCTCAGTGAAGCAGGAAGTGGTATATGGCATCTTTGATTTGCTTCTTCTTGCATGGTGATTTGCTTCTTCTTGCATGATGACCTTCTTCCCTGGTCATCCTACTACTTCAGGGAAAATGAGCTTTAGATGCCTTTTTCTCCACCAGATATTTGAAATGCTATCCAGGACAACAAGCTTGGAACCAAATATTCTATAAGCTGTTCTCATCCCAAAGAGGAATTCCCAAAGGAATAATAATAAAAGTACCTTCCTACTACTGTGTAATGCTCATTAATTACATGCCATTTGTATAATAAATTATTTTTTTTTCCTGAATTTCACTGTTCACTTTCTATATTGGCAGTTACGGCAAAGAGACAGCATAAACTTTCCATTAGCAGTGTTTTTCAAACTTGGCAACTTTAAGATCCATCAACTTCATTCTGGCAGAGGAATTCTGGGTATTGAAGTCCACACATCCTAAGGTTGTCAAAATTTAAAATCTCTTATTTATCACAAAGAATTGCATGGTTCTCAGAGTCCATTGTGGTTGATTACTTATAAAGGTATACTAAAAAATAAAGGTAAAGTAAATAACATTTTTCAAAATAAATGACATTAATTAATGTTTATTGAAAAATTATTGAAATTGAAAAAATAATTATGCTGGGATCTAGTCTAGGGAAAAGAAGGACATGATGGGCTGACATGATGATAGGAGTATACCAGTATTTGAGGATCTGCCACAAAGAAGAGGAGATCAGCTTATTTTCCAAAGCACCAGAAGGCAAGACAAGAAACAATTGATGGAAACTAATCAAGAAAAGAAGCAACCTGGAATTAAGGAGAAACTTCCTGCCAGCGAGGATAATTAACCATTGGAACAATTTGCCTTCAGAAGTTGCTCCTCACTGGAGGTCTTTAAGAAGAGACTGGATAGCAACTTGTCTCAAGTTGTACAGGGACTCTGTTTTAAACAGGGGGTTGGACTAGAAGACCTCCAATCTCCTTTCCAGTTCTATTTTGATTAAATGGTTGATCTCTTGCATGGCAAGAAGGTAATACTGAAGGTATTACTCTATCCATGGATATCTGCCTTTGAATTCAAGGCTTCCTACTTTAACTGTCCATTGAACTTTTGTTTGTTTCTTTAAATAAAAGGGAAACTGGAATACTGCAAAAAAAAAAAAAAGCTTGTTTCTGGTGCCTCTGGACATCATCATAAGCAAGAAAGTTGGCAGATAGCAGTATAGTAAATTGGTGCTTTCTTGCTAGTTATATTCCTCATGCCAGCCATTGTGTGACTAAGTAACTGTCCCCTGCAGCCATTTTCAAAAGTAGCTACAATTCTAAATTTGCCCATCAGCAATTTCAGGGTTGCACATTTTCCTGTTTTTTTAATGGCAAATAATCCTAATGAGATTTTAAAAAATACATAAATTTGGTTGAAATAATTCAGAATTGATGAATTTATTCCAATTTTAATTTGTAATTTATTATATTTGGATTAGTTATAAATGGAACTCTTACTTTTTTTTCTGTCAGATTAAGCCAATTCATACCCTTAAGAGGATTTTCAGTAGTTGCTCAAAATACTCATAATGTGCATCCATATTAGGAAGAAGGAGAAGAAAGACTTGTTACAAGAATCAGACAAAAATAACATAGAAACAGTATGAAAAGATTCCAAGTTTTTATTTCTTATCTTCTTTTCTCTGGTTTAGATTCACATGCCTGGTCAAATGTGAATATTACACTATAAAGTATCAAAGTTTGAGAATATTTAGTTCAGCCTGGCAAAACTGGCAGGGGAACAAAGTTCAAATTATGTATTTTAATTAAAATATCTGCATTTTTGAAAAGATGTATAAAGCTCCTGGTTTGATTTCAAAATATTGAGAAGCTGGCATGGGGTTTTGTAATGCTGTTTCACTCTTAAAGCAGTTCCAGGAATTAAAAGAACCAAGGGATCTTAAGAATGTATGCATTTATTAGGATATAATGTTTGGTGAGCTAAATCTACTTAATCAGATGTATCACATGAAGCAGATGTGACCAAGACTCTGTCCTGATATATGTGCCACTTCTTAAGGCTGGATCAGACTCTTGATGACTTCACAGGATGCAGAGTTCACAGAGTTCAAACTTTATAAAATCCTTATAAATAATACAAAATGAACCAAAGATAATAAAGTTTCTCAGACAATGTTGCTCATAAGCTGAAGACAAATATGCTAAATATGTTGGAGTTATTCACACATTCAGCAAGTCCCAACGTTGGCCTCTGGAGAATGGAGTTTGTTTAAAAGGATTTCCACCCCATTTAGATCTGGTTTATTGGGGTTGGACCAAATCAACAAGGTTCATCTACATAATTATTAGCTCCCATTAAGGAAACATCAGCCAGCGATGCATTTATTCAAGCCTTGAGAATAAAATGTAAATAACTTGGTTATGGAGTGTTTTACAAATAAACAATAACTTGTTAAGGGAATGGACTGTAAAGGGCAAACAAGAAAGATCTGTCTCCCTGTGAATAATACATGAAATACAGTTATGTGCAACTTGATGTACACCTCAATTTCATTTTCTAAGGTGATCATTGCAAGACAGATGGCCTGTGATTACAGGAATCATGGCCAGATTGTACAATCATCTTTTAAAGCCATTTAAGCAAGCAGCCAACAATTAATGGAAGAAAGCTTTATCAGGGTTTGTATGAAATGCTGCCTTGCTATAACAGCTAAATGAAATCTTCATATACCTTGTCTTTACACCATCTAAGGACCAAGGAAAGCCAAGGAAAGAATTTTGTGCTATGTATCATACAAAACATGTTTCTTTCTGTCAAGTCTTTTTGCTTGGCTCTGATGAGGTCTCTGTCTCAAAAACTGTTTTTTCCAGACCTGTAGTTCAAGTGAGTCTTGTAAGGGTCTTGTTCTTTTATCACAGACTCTGCCTACCCAGCCAGGAAACCACAGAGTGATTGCAGCAGTGATTGTTTTCAATGATATTTGCCGTCTCCACCTATTTTTCCTCTCCTCAATCAGACACATCAAAGCAAAGATGAAAGGAAGAAAATGCCTTCCACTTTCTCTTAGTAAAAGAAAATCACCAGGACAATTTAAACCCAGCAGTTGGTAGCTAGTCTTCTGAGAGCTAGATACAAGACTGCAAATCCAAGATAAAGTCTTATAGCAATGCTGGCATTTACTTTATTGGAAAACATGCAACATCCAATATATAGAGAATCTTTGTTTATATTATATTATTTTGGATGTTGGGGGGTAGAGAATGTTGCTTAGGATTCAATAGTAAAGTAAATGAAGGGATATAAGTAGGATAATCCAAAATGGAGATTCAGTCCTGAGAAAAGGGCTGCAAAAGATTCGGGAAAGGCTTTTTTTGCATATCCAAATTAATGTAATATAAACACAATTTATTGTCAATCTGCTTTAAATTAATCACAACCTAAAATGTTTTAATATCCTGTTTACTCACTATTTCTTGTTTTCCATTAAGTAGAAAGGGTGTAATTAATGGAGACACAAAATGGTCAACCAGTCTAAACAGAATACTGAAAAGGTCAGTGTAACAGAGAGAACAGAAATTTATAGATTGCTGTGATGTTAGAATGTTTGTGTACCTTTCAGAATCTAAAAAAAAAAATAGCAAAGAGAACAATGACAGCAAATTAATTCATCTTCTCAATAAAGTATAATTATAATATGGAAAGAATAACATCCAGTTATACTGTTCATTATATATTTAAAAAGATAAAGTCAGCATTCAGTTCCTTCAAATTCACCCCCCCCCCCCAAAAAAAAAAAAGATAAAAGATTTATAGTTTCTCTTTTGTTCCCATTTTGGTCAGTTCTGTTCAGTTTCCACATTGAACTTCTGAAATGTTATACAGATATTGATGTTTCTCATGTAAGTTTATCATTGTCTTTGAAGCTCAAAAGTATTTGCATTTTAAGGTGAAAAATGTTGACAGCATTGAAAAATGCATTCCTTTCAAAAAAAATTTATTATTTTTTAAAAGTATTTATTCAGATGAGTTTTCAACTCTTGTAAATGACTCATTTTCTTCAGCAGTTGCAATATTTATATGTAAATGATTTCATGCAATTGTTATAGTAAGTAATTTATTATGTGTTTCATGATTGGCTGAGATCATATATCTGAATAGTGCACATAGGAATAAAGAAAAAAAATCCTAATCCAAATTATGAGAAGTTCCAAAGTAACCTCAATCAGTCAATTAATCAATCAATCATATATTACTTATTACTATACTTTAAATGTGTTTATTTAAAGTTATCTAGCCAGATGGTAAGAAAACAAGATAAAATACAATAAAATTTACAAATAATCAGCATAGAGTAAATGATTGCAGACTGCATAGAAACTTTGTTGTGGAGACTTCCAGCTGATGTTGTGGCAAGAACAGCTGCAAAATAGCGGAGCTCTGCCAAGCTCCATGAAATCCAACTGGTAATGGCTGCCAGGACACCCTATGGGTCTTAGCTGCCCTGGAGGGGTGGTGAAGAAAGGAGAGACACTTTGTAGACCATGAGGGAAAATGCAATTTCCTCATTTGGTCCGAAGAAAGCTCTCCTGAATGGCAGCAGGGATGAAAGCCATTTTGATAAGTCACAAACTGACAACTGGGACAGTAAAATTTGTGCTGGAGTGGTGTGTGGCTGGAGCATTGAAACAGGGTGACACAACTTCCAACTTTTACATTAGAGATTTTATCCAAGCTTAAAATTAAAACAAAAAACAAAAACTCCAAGCAGTAAAAAAAGTGGTTACTGGATA
>JANHFJ010004816.1:86612-99980 GCA_032468195.1 Cerberus rynchops | reverse complement strand
AAATTTATTATTTATAAATTTATATTTCTTGCATGTAGTTTCAATTTTTTTTCTCTGCATCTATTCCAACCCTATTCTTCTTTATTTCTGCCCCTGATCTGTATATCATCATAGCGCATAATTCCTTCAATACTCTCACAGGTCTGTTGTATCATTCCTTCATAGACTTTGGAAGCAAAGAAAACACCAAATAACGCTAATATTTTGCAACCTATGTATATTACAGAAATGTACGTAAGCACACTGCTGTCAATTATCATCATATCTCTCCATGTCAATGGAACGGCAAAGAAGAAAATTATAAAAAAATATATTAAACAATGTTATATATTTAATTCTAAAAGAAACAGAGTAGCCATTATTACTAATAATTATTTTTTCTTTCTGCCATCCATCTCACACAACAATGCTGGGAAGCTAATAGGGATTAAAAACATCAGCCTAATCATAAACGAAAGAATACAGTAAAATAAAACAAAGTGGCCAAGACCATCAACATTAATAACAATAACTCATAGACTCACCAAACCGCTTGACCCTTATGCCCAAGAGAACAATCGGATCTTAACAACTTTCTAAAGGACCAGTAAGGCAGGGTCAACCTAATCCCAAGGGAAAACTATGTTCTATAGGACAGGCATAGGAAAGGAAAGGGAAGGGAAGGGAAGGTCATGAGTCCAAAATATGGTGAAATTGAGTCAAGTCTTATTCTTTCATTGCACTTCTTAACTTTCATTACTAAATGTTGCAGGTCATTTGAATTTTCAGCTATCATACGCATAGCACAGGTTTTTGAGGTTCCTTCCTCCATTTTTAAAACCAAGTTCATCTTTTTTGAACCCAGTTTCCTTCAATATATATTCATAACATAGGTTGGATAACTGGGTGTGTATATATGTGTATACATGCGTACGTGAGCACGTACACACACACACACACACACACACACACACACACACACAGACTGACTCCCTATGCCATTCATACATTTCACATAAGGATTCCCAGACATTCCAAAGCTTAACACATTTGGCACTATTGAATGTCTTGTATAATCAATAATGCACAAATTGCTTTCTTTTTTTAATATTCAATTATCTGGTGTGCATCAGCAATCATTTCCCTTGTTGCTTAGCCATGTCTAAAACTAACTTGAACATCTGAAATTCTTTATTAAATTCCTCCCTAAGATCTTTGTCTTTCTTGGCTATACCTTCTCTTCTTGGCAATTTGTACTGACATCTAGTTTGCTTTCTTCTGTTTATTGATGTTTGGCAGTCTCTTTTTGCTTTCAACCTTAACAGCTTCTTTGATTTCATTCCACAAGTCCTTTGGTTCTCTGTCAATGAGTTTCAAGAGTTCAAAGCAATTCTTAATGTTCTTTTGTAAATGGTGGTTATGTAATCAAGAAAACATGGAAATTGAATATCTTTCGTCTGTTGCTTTTGCTCGATTGGATACTTGCACACACATAATTTCATGATCTGATCTACATATCTTTGAGGTGTTCCATTTCCTGGTACCAATAATAATCAATGTGATTTCAGTGTACTCCATCTAGTGAAGTTCATGTACACAGGCATTTTGTTTTCGTTGCTTGACAACTGTGTCAGCATTGAAGAAATAACTGGTAAGGCAGGAACTGAGAAAATATTCTCCTCCTTCATCTTTTATTTATTTATTTGTTTATTTATTGGATTTATAGACCGCCCCTCTCCCAGAGGGACTCGGGGCAGTGTACAGCCGTCAATAAAACATAAAACATGAAAATTCATTAAAAATCAAATTAAAACAATTAAATCCACGGCTAATCCTTTAAAATTACGGTTAAGAAATTTAAAAATTTTTAAAAATCGATTTAACAATTATCAATACCCCATTACATTAAAATCAATTAATATAATTTAAAATTCATTAAAATTCATATTAACCTTCAAGGTGTCAGGCCAGGCCGGCAAGTTGAAATAAGTGGGTTTTTGTTTCCTAGACCATAAAATCCAACTATGTTTTAATCTGTATCATTTTGAACATTGGTATTCCAGTCTCCAACCAGAAGCAAGCATAAATTAAGATGTTATATTAAATATTTGCTTACAAGTCTAATTGATATTATTTCGTTATTCATGGCCTTTGTTATAGTCCCCCTGATTAGGAAAGCCATGCTGTTCCGCCATTTTTCATGTCTTGAACAATAAACAATATCTTCTGACTGAAAGTTTCCAGTTTCATTTCCTGATGCCCTGTATGATACTAGGTGATCAATTCATTTCATTTTATACTGTGTTGGTGCTTGTTCATGTTTTTCACATCTCATGTTCCCATGATATTTCTGCCTTTACATTTTCTTTCATTCATGGCAACATCATCAATTAGATATTTTGTTAAATCTAGCTGTGGTTATAAACACATTAGTACTTCGAAAGATCCTCCTCACTAGCATGTTGAATGCCTTCTAACCTGTCTATATGAGCTTGATCAGATTAGCTATAATAATACAGCATTTCCCCTTCCCTCTGTCTTAACAGGCAAATTATGCTTTCTAGTTTTCCCAGGCTAAGTTCATATTTTAATAACTACATCTCAGACCTTTTCTGAGGACATGTCTGTTCTATTACACCTCATTATCTGGTGCTGTACTGCCAATCACTTAATTTTCATTACCATGTGGTTTTCTTGGTAAAAGACCCGGAGGGTTTACTACTGTCTTCTCCCATGTAAGTACAAAATGATAACTTTGCTGTTGTAACTAAAACGATTATCCACTGCCCATCACTGCCCTCCAATACAACTTCCTCTTTGTTTTAGCTGAGCATCTGGGATGATCTTCAACTTGGGTGACTCTATTGAAAGTATAAACTCAGAGCATACAGTATATTCACATTGGTCTCTGTTCACCTCAATTATCACAATGAGGCGGCATAGAAGGACCTGAGGGAAAAACTGAACTAGTTAACCAGCTTACCTAAATTTCCCAAGACACAAAGTCATAAACTAACCACACTTCACAGAACACGCAGAATCATCAATCTGCTAGTCACATTTTAGTTTAGCATGTTGTATAAACCCATCTTTAATATTTATGTATGCACATTTGAAACGACCTATTTCTTACCAATGAATCAATGGTTTAAAAAAAAACATAGAGAAAGAGAGACCTTTTTTTTAAAAAAAAAGACATTCCTGTCTTTTGAAAGGAGCTTAAAATGGACTGGGCTTTAACTGCCAGTCATCCAATATAGATAGATACACATATTTATCACACGCATTGTAAAACGCCCAGGTCAGATTCTAGAAAGAAGTGCCTTCCTTTATCCAATTGTGATTTAAACTTTCTTTTCCTTATTATATGATACAAAGCTTATATTCCCTCTGAATAAAGAAGCCACAACAGTTGTCTTTTGCCCCGTAGGTGGAAGGCCCCCATGTGCTCTCCCTAAGATAAGATTTAGCAAGCCATCCCCTGCACTTTACATAACTTCTGTTGCTTAGTCACAGGTTTTACTCTTTTTTAAAAATATGGAGTGATTTTCTCAGCAGCATCAGAGATCGAGTCATCCTGGCGAGGGAAGTCCCTTCCTTTCTTATGTTCCCTTGGTAACCAGATGAATTTGCTTTTCAAATGATTCATGACCAGGGTGCTGTAGGAGTTCCCTCCTCCAACACAATTCTCCCACACAGATACATATGCCTGATTAATCACCGATTAGAACAAGGTAAATCTGGGAATCAAAATGCCGCTCTAAGTCATTCACAACCACCTCCTTACCATTCAGGTGGGAGTTAATGTCACACAAAATTGGGCCCTGGGACTTTGGAATCTGAATGGAGCATTAATCATGTGAGCAGTGTTGAAGTTATACAACACTGTTTAGAGGGTCGAAAACAACACATTTGCCTTTAGAAGCTGTCTGGATCCAAATCCCAGGAAACCCTATGGAAGACGGCCCAAGTTCTCTGGAGGGTAATGGAGTATTAAATATAACAAATAATTCCCATAGCTTTTTATTACACCTAATATTCCACTTCTTCTCCAGGCTGTCTGTTCCTTATCTTCATAAAACTATTCTCTACAAATGTTGATTTAATAAAATTGGTGAAAAAAAATCAATTTCAAAATTCTCATTTGGTATTAATTTCAAATTTCAAATTCAAATTTTATTTCTCACATACACAGTCACACATGGTACGATATGCAATGAAATGCTTATGCAACCACGATTGGCAGTAGGGCAAGAGAATAGTCTAGACAAGATGGGAAAATTGGTTAGGAAATAAGTTAGGAATAGTTGGGAAAGTTCGGAATGAGGTTCTAATAGGGGGTTCCTGTTATAGTCTTCAGTTTTCTTATGGTTTCTGGTTTAGTGGCCATATTGTCTGTGGAAAGCAGCTTCGCCTCAGTCTCTCTGTTTCGGCGTTCAGAGAGCAAAAACGCTTTCCTGACTGCATCAGTCCATTGTTATGGTGGCTGGGGTCCTTCACTATACATGGTATGATATGCATGATATCTTCCTCGCTTTAGTCCAGCAACGTTTGCTGTAGATGGAATGCAGTTCAGGGAGCTTGGTGCGAATGATGTGCTCGGGCTGAATTACATCATGAAGCTGACTGAATTCCTGCAGGCTATATGAAGGGGTCTACCTAACCTTCCAGAATGAATTGATAAAACAAAGGTAGGTGTTTTTATAAAACAATTATTGCTTAGGCAAAAGGTCCCTTAGGTTTCTTCTTCTGGTCCAATATTCTATTTGTTTATTTTCCACTTATAGCTCCAACACATACCTCTTGACAGTTGAGATTGAAGCTCTAAGAGGCTTTTTATAACCCATTGGCAGTGGCCAGCTGAAGGAATAGCTAGAAGAGGGTTGGGAAGAATAATTTCAACTCACTGTTATCTGGGATTTAGTTCTAAACCAAATGTACATAGGAAACAGATATTGATAAACACGCCCACCAGTCAATTACTTTAAACCAGTTACCCCATACCAGATATAAATGGTTGATCTAAGGTAACCTGCTCATAATATTGAACAGTCTTGTCAAACTGTTGCTCCCTTTGTGTGTAACATAAAGATAAAAACAGGAGTAAAAATATTTTAGCTTGTTGTAAGAAGGAACAATATAAAACCAGAGTCACTGAGAACCAATAATACAACAACTAGAAAGCACAATCGGTTATATTACTTGTTTTCTGTATATTTCCTGTTTATGAACAACTTACTGTTTTAAAAGTTTCAACAAAATCTGGTGTGGACTTGGATGACAATGTGGACTATAACAGAAGTTTTCTTTCATCAAACTTTTCTCTGTGTTTTTTTGATTCCCCTCTCCCAAATTTTTCCATTATTTTCAAGGTTTTTTTCTCACAATGTGGCAAGACAAGATTTTCTTTTACATTAGAAAAAGCAAAGGTAACTTAGTAATTTAGCATTTATTAAAATGTTATTTTCTCATATGAATCTTCTCCAACTCTGAACATTCCTTTAATAATTTTTTAAATAGTACCCCCTGTTTCTGTGTTTCTAAGAGGGGTTGCTACATTTAGAAAATGCTGAAGGCTTCCAAAGCCCTCTGTTTCTAAATTACTGTAAAATGAGTAAAAAAAATAAAGTCTCCTATGAGTGGAATTCAGCATGACTTCCTGGATATTTTTTCTGGCAACAGTAAAAACTGACTTACCATTACCTTCTACTAGGACAATGGTTCTCAAAATTTAATCTGGAGGTCCTTGAGCCCCATTTAGCAAGTCCACCAAGTCACATAAATGCTTTAACATTTTTCAGTTTTAATTTCTTATACAGTATATGTTGATAGATATAACCCACATAAATCAAAGCCCTTTGAAGAATCCGAAGCACAATTGAGCGGAAAGGTGAAATAAAGTCGAAGTGGAAAGTTTACAAAACAAAAAGGAAACAATTTGATAAAAAAAAGGAAGGAGAGCATTGTTGAAGCCTTAAGAAAATTAGGACGTGAGAAGCAAGATATGGATGCAGGTCTCAGTACAGCTGCTTAATATCAGGTTAAGGACTAATAATGCTTAAAGACTGTTCAGAGAAAGAAATACAAAATTGACTTGTCTGATCAAGGATACGATAAGAATTTTTTTAGAAAACACTAGAAAACTGTTGTGGAATTTTGCTGAAAATAAATGGAACTGTTAATAACAGTTAATACCTGTTGGATCTGTCAGTTTTAAAGGACTGAATATTGGAAGAAGGGATCTGGGCAAGGTAATTTCAAAGGGGGAGAAAGGATATTAAGCCTCTTTGTAACTGCTCTAAAGATCAAAAGTCACTTCTTTAAATATTTTTTTCTTTTTTCCTCCTTTTACTTTCTGCACTTTCTATTTTTCTTTTCTCTAGCTGCCTTTTACTTTTTAATCCCATTTTGTATCATTCTTTACCGTTACAAATTTTTGATAAAATACTTTTAAAAAAAATAACAGCAAGAAGGAATAAACTCTGATGATTAACAAAGCCTGGTTTCCAGTTTTACATCACACCAACCAAAGCATCCTTTCTTAACAAATATATAGAATTATAGTATTTTTCAAAGAAAGCCCCCCCCCCATTAGCTCCTTTGGAACTTTGCCTTCAGATCAGGCCAATTGCAAATCCACGGGCATGAAGAACCAATCAGAAACTGAGTTCCCATAATTCTACCGACATGGGCCAATTAGAGATGGGGCGTTGGACTTACCTAATATGCTCCTTCTCGTTGTGTGAAGAGATAACCAGATCTATGGATTACCTCTTCACATTCAATGGAGAATAGTTCTGTTATAAAGGGAAGAGCTCCGTCGGTTCTTCTTCAGTTGCCTGTGAGTTGACAAGAAGTGTGCTACAGAGCAAACCACTTTCACTATGAAGATGCCAACCACAACTGCAGGCAAAATGCTGGGATACCAAACAATTAGACCACAACCTATAAACCCAGAATCTCTTCAACAATGTGATGCTTCAGATTTATGTCTTATATGGAGGGTGGAGGAGTATGAAGTGGGGAGAGAGAGAGATTCTAAACAAGGCACAGATAGCAAGGAACAATTTCCTATTATTCTCAAAGCAATGTTGTGTTCTACCTGTCACAGCTTTGGAAAAATAAATGTTAATAAACCATTTCAATCTATTTTTGTTAAAATTTCTTCCAGAGCTTTCATAGGAACTAAAGTTCCATGCATTTAGACTCTTTGAGAATTTGGAAGCGATCCAAAGTTTTTGCTGTTTGACTGTGACTTGCATTTTTTGCAGGAAATGTCAGAATCTGGCCAGTAGCTTTCATTTCAAATGTAAATGCCCTCTGTAGTAAAAGAAGCAGAAGATCATAACGGGGGCCAGACCTCTGTATTCTGGGCAGGGTTATATGATTACAAATTAAAATGAAGCATGCTATACATTTGTACCATTTATAGGATTCCTCTAGGGCCGTGATGGCGAACCTATGGCACGGGTGCCACAGGTGGCACATGGAGCCATGTTGCTGGGCACACAAGCTGTCAGCCAACTTACCTCCAGCTGAGCATGCACATGCGATTTGCAGAGACCCAGTTGGTCTTTGGGCCTTTGCTGTACATGTGCAATTAAAGCAGGAAATCCAGCTGGTCTTTGGAGCTCTCCTGCGCATGCACATACAATTGCTCACGTGTGCATGAGTGCCTGCCCACAGTGCGCATGCATTGCACTTGCAAAAGCTGCATGCATGCGCAGGTGGTGCGGTTGCACATGCAGTGCACATGGGGGAGCCGCACGCAAGCGCAGATGGCATGCGCAAAGTGCGTACTTTTCGGCACTCGGTAAGTAAAAGGTTTGCCACCACTGCTCTAGGGAATTGATCTGATAAGACAGTTCTGCAAGTAAATTGACAACCATGTGATCCATCAAGTTGAAAGAAAGATGGTGCAGTGTGACATAACCAGAAAGAACATTAAATTTTAGACTGTATTTTATATTACATTTTTTTTAAAACGCCAAAACTGGGCAGTCCTATGTTCATCTGAGAAGAATATATATCACAAATAGAAAAATAGTTGTAGATGCAAATAAACTTCAACAAGTCAGCATTTAAAAAGGCAAGCAACACCCCCACGCACATACAGGCGGGCAAAAAAGCAATGGGGGTGGGAGCGACTGCCAACTTCCTGCCAGCTTCCTCTTTGACTTTGTCTGTGGGAAGCTGGCAGAAAGCAACAGAAATCATGAGCACATGGCCATAGGATGCTGCAATGGCCACCAACTTTGCAAATACGATCTGAACTTTGTGGGAATTTTAATTCTATAGAAGTAATGAGATTTTCTATACATTCTTTAAATTAGTAGATCTTAGCTGCATTGGTTCAAAAATTGTTGTGATTTAATGCACCACTTTGCCTAACAGTTTTAGGAGTACATAGTTAAAAACGCAATTTATAAAATCAATATTACAAAACTCATAAATACCTTATAGGATTATTTCTTCTCTATATTCTTTTAGGCTTGGGCTTCTGCTACATATTTTTTCCACATCATTATTTTTTTTAAATATCCATAAAAATTATCATAGCAGTAAAAATGACAGTACAATAAAAGAACATCATGGACTAACCCTAACCCTAACTTTAATTCCTTTTACTTCTATGCCCACTTCTTAAGCCTACAGATCTGGTCAGAAGAGATTTCTGGTGCACTATGGAAAGAAGAGATATGATGACAATTATAAATTTGAGTTGGACAGCAAAAATAAATAAACGCAATGGAAGAGAGCTTTAACTATAGATAGAGACAAAAAGATTCTGGATGGATGGCAATTCAATCAGTTACCTTCCTCCAATGGGGAAAGACAAAGTTTAGGTGCTAGATGTAGCAATATTAACCAATAAATTGAATAAATATAGAAATTGGATAAATAAATGCTGAATATAATTTTCAAAGAAGATATTTGAAGACCCGCTAACAATTAAGGAATTAAATGTAACATTAATTACTATGTTTTCTCTTTTGGTAGAACAGTTTTATCTGTCCCAATATTCTAACAGTGAAACTTTTGTCATTTCCAACAGACTGCTGACAAGAAAGAAAGTTCAGAAATCAGAGAGAAGCAGTTATATTTTCAAATGACATTTAACTTCTGCGTTCTCCATACTGCCAAGGCATTCTATTCTTCAATAATATGCCGGGGAAGAAAGAATAACAATAGTATGTTGTTTAAGGGTATATATGTGAATACACACGTCAATGTTAAAAACGTTAAAACAGGTGCATATTGCAAATTCTTTCTTTTAGAATTCCTTTAAGAAATCCAATGCACCTATTTGAAAACTGAAAACTGTCTTGTCTATGAATGGAAAAGCTGGGTCAAATGTCAATTAAGTCTCCTCTAAAGAAAAGGATATGGCACTGAAGAAGTAGCAGAAAATTTTTAGTAGTCTTCTAACTAAAATATCTAAACATGCTTTAACAGCAGGGATGAATAATCAAAACTTTGCAGTCCTGACTGCAATGCTTGTGGCAGGTTTATCTCCCTGCCTAAAAATAACTTGGTGTATATTTGCATTAAGTACATTTTGTAGTGATGCTTGAAGGAGAAGTCAGAGGTTTAGAGCAGCCACACTTCAACTGAAGTGTGGTTTAACAGATTGCAGGAAACAGTTCTGCTTTCCAGTCAAAGCCGATATCTTATACAGAATGATAGGGCTAGCAAAAACAATAGCTCGATAAAGTAATGTTCTTGCCATGAATTTATCCAGTCACCTTTAATGTAAATCAGATCAAGAGGCAATAACTGTTCCACTCTTTTTTGAAGTTTCTTTTGGAAATCAAAAGGAGTTTGGAAAAACCTTATTAAGGCCATCAATCTTTCTGCAAGTCTTTTGTCGGACAAGAAGGTAAACAGTTGAACTAACTCCATCAACAAGCCCTTTCCTTTTTGTCTCCTCCTGGTCTTAGACTGGATCATCTTTTTGTCTATTTCCTCACTTCTTTTTCTCACCTCCATCCATAACTGAGGTCACTCAGAGTAAATGCCAAAAGGTACAGCCAACTTTTTTTTTTGCTTATCCTAGAGAGAGATATCCTCCCCCCTGACTTGCCCTAAAGAACTCACCATGGCCATGGCCAACTCGCCATGACCAACTTGCTTTGGGGCAACTCACCACGGGACAATTCGACAATTCAAATTTCAAATTCAAATTTATTGGTCACATATACAGTCATACATGGTACGATATGCAGTGAAATGCTTACGCGACCACCCATGACCGTGAGTAAGTTAGGGCAAAAAGGGAGGGGTAGGGTAGGAAATAGGTTAGGAATAAGTTGGGGATAGTTGGGAAGGTGGGTACATCGTGTATATGTAGATACAATCACGGTAGCAATTGTGCTTAGCGAACTGCAAAGCAAAAAAAAAACTATCTTTGTTTCTGATCCCCCCCTCCCTTTTTCTTCTTATGGAAATATTTTGGTATAGTCCAGAAGGTTAATCTGAAGGTTGACAATGAAGTCTCACATGAGTCTGACAGGGAATGATGGTGTCTTCAGCATAAAAGATGGTTGTATGATTATTGTCTAATATTGGAAGGCAGAACTCATATTTTAAGACAGCATATATGGCAAATCTATGGCATGCATGCCAGAGGTGGCACTCAGAGCCCTCTCTGTGGGCACATGCCCCATTGACCCAGCTCAGCTCCACCATGTTTCTCTGGCATTTCTCGCTGTCATTTGCAGGGAAACAGAAGTTCCCCTGCAACCAACGAAACAGACGCTCATGAAAGAAAAAGATCTCAGAGCTGCCAGTGTTGTGATGCCCTGCCTCCCACTGGCCAGCTGGTGCTTGGCTCTCTGCCACACACATGCTCGCACGCACGAGACAGAGAGACTTGCTGTTTGGGCACTTGGTCTCTTAAAGGCTCACCATCACTGGCATATACTATGAAGTCAAAATTATATAGAGATAAAGATACAACTTTATGTAGCAACCAAGCCAAAATTAGAATAAACAAAAAAAATCTTGCTGAAATTGAGTGAGAAGGGAGATACCAGCCAATGCATCCTCTTCTCCAGTTCTTAAGAAATGTATTATTTAATTAGTTGGGCCATGCTTTGTTCAGTTCTTCTTTTCCCAATCCTTTTCTTTATTATCTTTCCTTAATCAATAACTACACCCCTACAATAGGAATTGCACCACCATAGCAGGGGTAGAATCCAACCAGTTTTGCTACCGGTTCAGTGCATGCATGTGTGCACCAGCTGCGCTACTGAACAACTTTTAAACTTATTTTTGCTGCCCAGTAGGAAGCTGGAGGTGATTTTTGCTTATTGGAGGTGATTGGGAAGGCTGCGGAGGTGCACAGAACAGTTTCAGATGAATAAAAAAGAAAAAAACTAAGGGAATATAGGAGAAGAAAGAGCAGGGGGAGATGGGAGGGCCCAAACATTGTCAGGGAGGGGTAGGTAGGACCAAATGCCATTGTCACTACCACATCAGCAGAACCGGTGTGACCAGGCTGCATTTCACCACTGCACCATAGACAAGAATTTGAGTTATACTCTATTATATAATTAGTTTTGGAGATACATGCCCTAACAAAGTGCATAAAAATTGGGCACAGTTGAAATGACTGGAAAACAATTTGATGATAATTCCTTTTTTTATTCCACTCAATCCATTGTTTTACTGATTAAAACAAAGATAGCATTGGTGTTTTTCCATAATAGACAATGAGGAAAACAATATTCATCATCTAAATCTCACTTTAATTAAAAAATTTCTAAAGACTGGTCTTCAGATTGCAACCTTGATCTGTGCATGTCTAGAAAGAATATAGAAGGCTGGAAAATTCATTTACTTGTTGAAAATTCTTCCATTGCATTTTATTTCTCCTTCTCCCCTCAAAAATGCACACACATGCTGGTGTGAGAAGCAGACCAAATTCATTGCAGGACAGTAAAACTTTCCTTGTATTCCCATTTGAATCAATGGTACATTGGATTGTGGCATTGTTCTCTGTAAATCAAAACAGGATGAAAAACGAAGTATTGCTTTTGGAGAAAAGAAGTATTTTTATTCAGACCTATTAATATGCTTTTGATGCAATACAACTATATACATTTCTGGTGTATCCGATAAATTCATGAGTATCTAGAGTATGTAGGAACAGATCAGTTTTCTAAGTATAGTAGTAAGACAAACCAACTGTTAAAGTTGATTTTTAAATGGCTATGGCAATCACCATGAATATTATATTGGTCTGTCCACAGTCCAGCAGAGTTCGATAACAGGTTCTTTTGGATTTCAAAGTAATGACCACACTGTAATAATACTTCAGGATTTATATTAAGATAGTATAGTGAAATAGCATAATACCTTAACATGACACAGCAATCAAAGCATCTTCACAATACTGAAGAATACAATAAGACAAAGACCCTTCTGTCAATTAGGGAACCTCAAAGAGATGGCAGATGGATTCTTTTTAAAGCCACCAAACAAGACTTAGTCTGTATTGAAGTTCCATCCTATCAATTCTGACTATTGTATATAGAATATGAACTATAACTACTCACATGCCTTTATGATAGTCTCATCTCACTGTAGTTTGCCAAGGATAAGTGTATGTTATCTTGCAGGTGGAATGCTTTGCCTAGTATTGTCAAGGGTAAAGATTATTTGTTTATATCAGGTGTAGATGAGACGTCTTCAAAGTTAAAGAGAATTTGTTTCCCTAGGTTTTTGAAATGATGATGAGAAAGGTCACCCTACTTTATATAGATATTCCACCAAGGCCTGGTCAAAACAAAGTATACTCCTTTTGTGACTAAAATAAATATTTGCTTAATTTTATATTACATACTAAACCATTATATATAAAGTTCTATGTATCATGCCCATATAGGAAAGAGATGTACTGTACATCACTATCCAATTGTTTCTCATCAGTCTTGTGATTAAAAACCACTAGTACTACAATTAGAATTAGATATGAGAGAGACATTACAAAAAGAGAGTTCTCAATGCCTACTTCCTATTTATTACAGGTCTCACAATGCAGGATGTAGAAAAAAATCCTGACAGATAGCCATCTACTCTCAATTGAAGCATTCAAGGTCAGCCCTTCAAGGGAAATCAGACAAAGAATTTGATGTCATGTAGAAACTTACTGTAAAGCTAAAGAAACACAAAATTGCAAATCTAAATGTGTTTCCCCCTCTTTCTTTTCCTGAAAACTAGGGACAATCATGTCTGAAACTCAGACATAGCCATAGACTCAGAGCATTCTTTCTCTGATCTCTGTTCTCTTCTACCTGATCATTTTCTTGGTAGATGTTCTTCCTACTTTCCTGAAGGCTATTTACTTTTTTCTATAATGGAAAAAGGCCTACCCATGTTCCATTG
>JANHFJ010004816.1:42990-54581 GCA_032468195.1 Cerberus rynchops | reverse complement strand
TGACCTCCCAGCCACGCCCACCAAGCCACGCCCACGGAACCACTTTAAAAAAATTGAATTCCACCACTGCATGAAAGGGGGACGGGCTTGGGGGGGGTACAAGGAAACATTTGGATGCTGGCTCTAGAACTTTGTGCAAATGAAGGTGTGTGTCAGAACACAAGCAGGTGTGATACACTTTCCCTAGTAACACTATGAGAATTTCAGCGAGAAATAAACTGAGAAGTGTCTAAATGTCTGTGGAGGTTTTCAATCATCCAGCTCACCGTTGTCCCCAAAGGTGTTTAAAAAAAGACAAGTGGACTTTTCTTGGTTTTTCTTGAAGATATTTCAGTTCTCCATGAAGCTTCTTCCATAGACTGAGAATTGACCTAGATCTATTGATGGTCCTTCTCTGGAAGATTTGCAGATTTCTCCAGGATTAGCAAGAAAAGGAATGCCTCCCTTCCGTAAAATATACATATATATTGTTAAAATAAAGAAATATTACAAGAATGATGTTTTGCGTCGGGAACGTAATGAGCTGAATTCAGTTCTGGAACTGAACTGAAATCCAGGGGCTCCAGATTTTGCTGATTGGGCTTCCAGGAAAAAGTAAATCAGTTCAAAGCCAGAGTGAATTCCATATACACCTGAAATCTTTTTCCCTGGATTGTAATTATCTTTCAGTATTGTCAAATATTTGATTCTGACATGAAACTTGGGCTTGAATCCAGTGAGCATGCCACAAAGGTCTACTATAATTTAGTCTGAAGAGCTTCAAAGGTCAAAACAGATGACCTCCCCATAACTGTCTTCAACGGCTGGCAGTAGGAAACCACATAGACACCAGGAGGGAATTCCACTGAACAGATGCCACCATGGAGATGTCATCTCTCTTAGGTCCATCAGCTTGAGAGCTCTACAGCATTCTTCAGAATTTAGATGCAAATCAGAGGACTTACCTTGTCATCTGCCCAACAGTTGCACTGCGGTAGCCTAAAATTCTGGATTATTTCCTCAGTAGTTCAGTATCGGTGCTAAACACTGTGTGAGGCAGAATTAAAGTCCTTCAGAGGTCTACTGGCTGGGAATGCCCATCTGGTGGACAACAGCGCAGAGGTGGCTGCTTTGGGTCTCGGAGAGTCATTCCAGTCTATAGAAGGTGGTCAATCAATGGCCAACGCAAGAGGAACTAGCCAAGGAGGACAACATTTTGAGACTCTTCCCACCTTCTTTTCGATTATTCCAGGCCCGAGAAGAACTGAGGCCAGTGAAAGATGACTTTGAGGCCAAGAACAAGCAACTCTTGGAAGAGATGCCCAAGTTTTACAGCAGCCGCATCGATTATTTCAAGCCCAGTTTTGAATCTCTGATCCGAGCGCAGGTAAGGTGGAGGGTCTATCATCTGTTTGCCCACCTTTGGCTTTTGTTTTCCTAACTCTAGCCTAAAAAAAAAAATCTATTTTTTTTTTAACTTTTCTACAGGTAGTCCTCGACTTAAACAGTTCATTTAGTGACCATTCATAGTCACAACGGCACTAAAAAAAAGTGACTTATGACCATTTGACCATTGCAACATCTTCACATGACCGAAAGCGGATGCTTGGCAGCTGACTCACATTTACGATGGTTGCAATATCCCCAGGGTCACATGATCCCCCTTGGCGACCTTCTGTAACTGTCTCGCTTAGCGACAGAAGCGTCAGTCTCACTTCTGGTCATTAAGTCGAGGACTACTTGTATTGAGCTGTTTGTCGTCTACCCTCATGGCATGAGATGACAGAAACACACAGATCGATGGAAGCTTGGCGAGATGACCAATGTGCAATTTTCATGCTTATTTCAAAAGGCTAATAATGTTTTATACGTTGATTGCTTTTCAACACCAGGAATGATACAATTGCTAGAATGCATGTGATATTCTTTTTTTTAAAAACATTTTATTTATACATTTTCTCTTTACATGCATAAGTGCTTACTGAACGGTGCGTTGTCTGGGTCAATTTGCTTACATAATAGTACTTTTACAGTTCCTAATTTCTACTTCTATTATCCAGCGATTGGTAAAACAAGTCCCATCTTTGAAAACATCCTGTATCTTCTTTTTTTCTTTTGTTTTTAACGTCTGTCTGTCCATTTCTGCACAATCTAGCATTTTTTTTTATTACATCTTCTTCTATAGGGGTTTCTTCCATTTTTCCAGTGCTGTGCAAATACAATTCTTGCTGCCGTCAAAACATGTATAATATTAAGTATAAATTCCCTTTATCATACTTTTCTGGCACTATACTTAACAGAAATATTTCTGGCTTATAGTCTATATGCTGCTTTAACATTTTTCCTAACCACGTATGTATTTTTCCTAACCATGTATGTATTTTTTTTACTTCTTGCACATGTCCACCACATGTGGGAATATGTGCCCATTATCTGATTGCATTTCCAACATTTGGCAGACATGCTTTTAAACATCTTTGGTAATCTCGCCGGTGGTAAGTGCCACCTATAGAACCTTTTATAGAGGTTTCCCTTATAAGAAGTTGTCATTGTCAACTTATAGTTTCCTTCCCAAATGTTTTGCCATTTGTCTAAATTCTATAGTATATCCCCAAAAAAATTTGCCCAAACTATCATTGTCTCTTTCACCTATTCTTTATTTTTATTGTGGCATTAACTCTCTTCTCAGCACATGATTTCAGGGTTCTTTCCTCACACACACATAGACATGGCTATTTCTCTAATGTTGGTTTGCTCTTGTTTTAACAACCACCATGTCACCTTTTTTTTCCCAAATCACATTTGGGAGACTATCACAAAATTAGCACATAATTAAAAATTTTCAAAAACCCAAAAATGAAGCTCGGGAGGACCCCGGGCGATCCTTCGCTGTTTCCAGGGTGGCCCAGATCTAAGCACCCCATGGGCCAGAGCCGGCCCCCAGGCCTTGAGTCTGACACCCCTGTCCTAGTGAATTCACACAGGTTCAGGATCCACTTTTGGGGTCCTTGAGTGCCACTTTGTGCGGTCAGCTGTGCCTTCAATGCTCAGGCCAGTTTCTTGCATGTCTTTGTTGACGTCGTCTTGTCATCTCTGTCTTGGATGCCCGTGAGGTTGATGGCCGTTGACTTCTAGTTGGTAGGCAGTCTTGGCCATAGTTGAAGCTACTGCTCTCAGGACATGTCCATACCAGCGGTGCTGCCCTCTATAATGGGTGCCACACCAAAATGCTGTTGAATGGTGTCATTGGTGATGTGGTCAAGAAGGGGAGATGCCCGATATCCAACGGCACATTCACATTTCCATGGCATGGAGATGGCTTTCGGTCCCTGTTGTTGCTGCCCAGCATTCAGTGCCATACAGTGCAACAAGGCAGATGGTTGTCTTGTAAATCTTAGATTTAAGACGGGTTGGCATTCATCTATCACATAATACACCAGTGAGTTCTCGCCAACGCATCCAAGCTGCATTCACACTTCTCGCACCTCGCCATTGATGTCGCCATTGCCTTGGAAGTGGGATCTCAGATACTGAAAAATGTCCACCTTCTTTAGGTTTTCTCCAAGAAATGTTCTAGAGGTGGTGATAGTCTCTAAGTACTTATTTTTCTTGATGTTGAGGCAGAATCCAAAATGGTTGAGGCAATCATTGCATACAACACTACATCCAGGCTGTAAAACCCCAACTGACCACTAGATGGAAGCAAAGAAATACAGAAAACTCCAACTCTGCCCCATTTGAAAGGTCTGCGTTGTGCCCCTGCGTGTGGCCCTTTGCTTATGGAAGTTCAATATGGTACATGGCTATACTTTTTGACTGTTTTTTTACTTAATTTTCAGCTGTTTGGTACATTAAATGTGAGGTAGTAAATACGCTGCACAGAATCTTTAAGAAAATAAAATATCAGCATCATAACAGGCAAGCCACAAAGAAGCCACAATCATTTAGGAGCTGTAAACAAAAGACAAGAAATGCAGATGCAGATCTATTGGAACTGAAACTTTTTTCCCTCAGAATTATGAAGATGGCTTCAAATTTCTACCTAATGATCCCCGTACACCATACCTTTCATTTGCAGAATAGACAGAATTTGCCACTGTCCTATTTGGATAGTCTGTGCACCTTAGCTCCCCATCTGCAAAGCAGACATCACCATCTTACTGTGCTTCATTGTAAGATTTGAAGGATTAATTAGTTAATGTCTGCAGAGTGCTTTGATGATGGAAGTGTTAAGCATCACATTTGAGCTACTAATTGCTTCTGGATGGGAGAAGCCGCGTATATAATTTGAGTTATTATTGTTAAAGGCACGAGCTGTTAGATTATCCACAGGTTTAGAAACTTCTTTAAGAAGGATTTTTGTTTTTTGAGAACTACAGCCAGAAACGAAGGAAGGGCAAAGGGAAAAGGATTAGTGTAAGAAGACAAACAGCTTGAATAGATTCAGAGGAGATGGGGCAGTGCAAAAATTAAAGACCTAAATGAAAGCAAATAGGGTGTTAAGTGACACACATGGAGAGCTTATGGTTTCCTAGGTAACAAGTGCACTAGAGAATTGCCATACATGCACTAGTTAAGCAGCCCATCATATACAGTATTTGCAGCAACTGAACAATGCCAAGGAATGTGTCAAAAGTCCAGACTCAATTCATATGGATTCTCAGAGAATCAGCAATAGCACTTAAAAATAAAGAAGAAAGATTGAGGTAATCTGGAACAATCTGAACATCCCGTATACTCTCTTCAGATTTGCAGAAAGATGGCTCAGAAACAACTTCTTCTTGACCCAGGAAATAAGAAACACGACTTCTAAAAGGTAACACAAAAGAACGCTGATGATATGTTCACTTCTGACACTGAGAAAGAGGATGGAAGAATGAATGCAGCAATAATTATATGGGAAGTGTATGATAACACCATGTTAGTATTGTTAATCTGGAATGGATCCCCAAAACATAAGAATATGGCTGAAGATTTAAACATGGGAATGCAGTATGATAGAAAAGCTACAGAAATGCAAAATTCTGAAACTGCCGAACGGCCAAAGTGCTGAGCTGAAATTAAAATTGAAGAGAAATAATTTTGGATTATTATTATTTATTTATTTTATTTATTACATTTTTATACCGCCCCCCTCCCAAAGGACTCGGGGCGGTGCACAGCCATTTAAAAACAAGTACATAAAAATTAAAATATAATTTAAAAGATTAAATCAATGGCCCAATTAAAAAAAGTTAAAAATATAAAATTTTAAAAATCTGAATAATTCACTTAGAAATCAATGAAATTTAAAACCCCGTTACGTGTTAGGCCAGACCAGCTTGCTGAAATAAATGGGTTTTTAATGAGCACTGGAAGGCCCGCAGGTTGGCGATGGTCCAAATCTCGGGGGCAATTCGTTCCACAGGGAGGGTGCAGCCACAGAGAAGGCTCGTACCCTCGGGGCAGTCAGACGACATCGTCCCGACAATGGAACCCCGAGGAGGCCTGCCCTGTGGGAGCACATTGGTCAGCTGGAGGCTGATGGTGGATTAAAGTAGCCAAGGTCATAAACTATATTACCTTGTGACTTGATTTGCAAAAAGTAACTTGGAGCTGCAAGATACATCTAACTTGGATTTGGCCAAATGCATGTTTTCTATATATGAAGAGAAAATGCAAAGAAGTGTGTCACAGTTCATGTTTGAACCAAGCAGAATTATTTGATTGTTTGATCTTCCAAACTGTCTCAATTAAGTCATTTCTAACAGCAGTGAAGAGAGAAGGTTATTGTATGGCTAACAATAGTCTCCCACTGGACTGAATAGGAATGTTTGTGAAGTATAATTCCAGATAAAACTGTAGCTCTACCTTGACTCTTATCTTATATTAAAAAAAAAACAACTGCAAATAAGAAGGTATCTGATATAAGTTTCACCAATGTATGAATTAAGCATGCAATTTAAACAAGGTTGCATCTCTCTGTTTTAAGTCACCCTCTGCAAAAATTAGTTTATTCTAGTAGGATGTGGTAAACATTAAATTAGAAAATTGATAAGTAAATGGGTTTATTGTTATAACCATAGATCATAACATTGTAACATAGCATAAAGATTAATAAAGTAAAATGATAACAGAAAGTAAAATGATAAAAAAGAGTGCTAGATATAAGAAAATTGAGAAAAATAAATCCAGGGCTAAAGCTAAGAACTTAATTTTTTTCCACTTTCTGAATTTAAATGGCAACAAACCGAAAGAAGCAACCTGTCCATTAACAGCTGGAAACACATCTACAGGAAGATAATCAACCAAATCCAAGCCCTTGAGTCCACCTACCATCAGTAATTTCTGTCTTAATCTCATTGTAAATGGGACAGTGGAAGACACAATGAATAATGTCCTCTACTTGGTCAGTACCACAGAGGCCTGGTTCATCTACAAAATCTCCTTTCAATCTGAAGACATGGTCTGCAGGCAGAGGGATGAAAAGCCTTTCTCAGTGGGGCACTGGTAGTATTAATTAGATCTGAGAGACACATATTAGATTAAATTATCTGGAAAATGCTTATTGTTTATTATTATTATTATTATTAATAATAATAATAATAATAATAATAACAATAACAATAACAATCTAAAACATCTGGAATATCACTTGATTACCACTGGCATTGACAAAATCACTGTTAATCAATTGCAAAAGGCAGCTTTATATGGAACACTTTACATCCCACGCTATCTTTAACACCATCAACATCTGTTCACCCAGGTTCTTAGGAAGGGTTTGATCAATAGGTAAAAATGCCAAATTCAGTTTAAACAACTGGATGAAGTGCGGCTTGCTATAACTGGAGCACAACCTGGACATCATTGGCATTGACAAATTCACAATTAGTCAATTGCAAAAGGCAGCTTTACTCAGAACAGCTTACATCCTATGATGATACATTTAACACCATCAAACAGCAACATTTGCTTATCCTAGGTCCTTGGGGAGGATTCGACAGGTAGACCAAAAAGCCAAATCTGAGCAGTTGGCTGACTGTGCGATGAACCATAACAACCACAACAGCAGCAATCAAATGAGCCCTGCTAGAAGTACCGTAGATGTGGCAGCTCACCAATGTGAAGAGGAAGCAGAGCTAAAGAACATGACAAGAAAGGATACTGTGTTACCTTCGAAATTATAAGTGAACACTATTTTACAACTAAGGCAAATGTTAGCTTTATGAACAAGTCATCATAAATACTTTTGTTTGTTTCTCTTTTCAAGTTTGCCAGTCAATGTTCATGGATTGTCAACTCTCCCAAGTAAATCAGACAGGAAACACTGTAAGATGAATTAATTCTACTTTTTGTTGTTGTTGTAAGGTAACTTTAACAAAATCTTGCAAATCTGAGGGTGCCCACCTCCACTTTTAAGTGTTTGCTTCAATAGGAGGGGGTCCTTCCTAAATTTCTTGTTCTGATGTTACGGGACTGTGGGCCCCATCTCTCTTATCTAGTTGCTTCCTTGACTCTTCCTCTCTTTCTCCAGGATCATTCACACATTCCATTATATGGATATGCTTTCCTGTTGTAGACCTTACATTGTATTTTGTAAATTATATTCTAGAAGAAAAGCCACCAAGTCAGAGAATATGAAGAATACAGCGGGTCAAACCCAGAGCTACATATATTCTCCACTAAAGCAAATGTTGAGTGTGGAATTCTTCATTCTTTCATTAGAGTTTTTCTTTATATGTTCATGCCCACACATTTATGAGACATCAATGAAATATGATTGCTCACTTATAATAAAATTAGGTTAAAGTTTATGAAACACCATAAAGTGGCTTAAAATGGAAAACACAATACAAAAAAGTAATGCCAAGAGTTTAGAACCAAAAAATATTTGAAGACATATTAGGTTACATTCAAGTTTCTACAAGACAGCAGAGTGTTAAGGCCTAATGGAAGCAAGATCAGAATTCACATCCTAATCTTTCTTCTGCAAAATACAAATAATAAAGTGGGACAATGAAGTGCCATTTTTAAAAGTGAAACAAATAGAAATCAGACAGGAAGCCAAAAAAAAAAAATGCATCCCGCAAAGCTGGTTTGAATTGGTTGCAATGCACGATGATGAGAAAAAAATTTATACTTTTTCATTTTCCTGGAGATAGAAACCAATTACAAATATAGGTTATAGATATAAAAATCATTTTGTAAAGGACAATACGGTTCTTTCCTACCTTCCATTCCCCAAAACATACTCAATCATCTCTAACGCACATAAGGCGTAATTGGATGGCATACTTAACGTAAAATAAAGCTGCTATAGAAAAGCTATATCCAGCATCTGGCAGCAAAAAGAAAAGTCAAGTGAAACAAAAATTACTCAATAAGAAAAAGCAGCGTGGTTTCTTCACCGTGATAAAAAGTTATCTGAGTAGACTAGGAGAATTTACATGCCCTCCTAGCACGTAATCAGAACTCCCTTTTACCTTAGAATAATGCTGTCAAATCTTTTCCTTGGGAAAAAAAAGTAATAATTTTCAAAATCAAATTTAAAATCATGCTCCTCTCAGCACATGTTTCAGAGCTCAGATAGAGATGTGCCCTTTCAGAGGCAAGGAAGTCAACTGCTTTAATGAAGGAAAGCTTGGTGCATTTTAAAATCACACCAAGGAAGAGGCGAGAGGCAACCGAGCCTAGCTTTCCAACCCAATTACTATCATACTGGCAGGACATGCAGATGGGTGACATTTGACAATTTTTAGAAACTGTTATCATGAAAAAATGGCACTCCCTCATAAATTATTTTTCATAATTCCGAGATTCTGTAAAACTCTTAGTGGGTCGCATCTTTTAAGAATAAAAAAGTTAACACTATTTTCTGACCAAAGTTTAAGGCTAGCTCTGCACACTGTAATTATGCCTTACATTATGTCATATTATTCCTATTTATGAGAAGTACTATAATGCTGATTGGCAGATTTTCTATCACGTTCTCAGTCTGTTTAATTTACATGAGTTTGATCTCAAAGGAATTTAAGGCAGCAGCATAATTGCCGCATGGACAGGGGCGTAGACATATTCAATTGAACAATAAACCAATGAGGTCCATCCTTTTCAGCACAGCTATTTTACTACCATAGCAAGCTTTTGTTCAAATCGCTGTAATGCTTTTATTACCTTTTTCCTTGATATAAATAACTAGGCTGTACAAAGTTTTAAAGGAGTGCATCACTTCAATAACCATTCTGAATGAAGGAAGTGCATCCTCCAGGCTGTTTTGTGAAGCAATTTTTCAACAGCAAAGCGCAACAACCATATTGCTTGGCCTTGCTCTGATTTGGAGTATTCTCAAAATTCTTCCACAGTGTTTACTCTATGAGAGATTGGGAAATGGTTGAGAAGAAACTTCTCTCATTGTTAGTTGGGAAGTCATGTCCGACCCATTGCAACCCGCATGGACAACATTCCTCCAGGCCTTCCTGTCCTCTGGAGTCCATTTAAGCTCAGGCTGACTGCTTCCATGACTCCATCCAGCCCCCTCATTCTCTGCTGCCCCTTCTTCTTCTTTTGCCCTCCATCGTTCCCAGCATTAGGCTCTTCTTCTCCAAGGAATCCTTCCTTCTCATTAGATGGCCCAAGTATTTGAGTTTCATCTTCAGGATCTGACCTTCTAAAGAGCAATCAGGGTTGATCTCCTCTAGGACTGAACAGTTTGATCACCTTGCAGTCCAAGGGACTTGCAGGAGTTTTCTCCAGCACCAGAGTTCAAAGGCTTCGCCCATAGTAGTACTGAAATGCTTTAAGCCTGGACATCTTCAAAAACACTGGGTAGGATTGTCGGTAGTATGTACCAATGACAGCAAGCCCAGAGAGACCTTGGGGGAAAAAAACCAGAGATCTTCAAAGCTTGGTATCTCTGGCAATCGTGAGGCAATCTTACAAACAGCTCTTGAAGGCTACCAATGTGGAGCTTTCTATGCTGTACTTGCCACAGTTTTGCAAGGAATTGCAGAAGACTTACTACTTGTTTGCTTTTGGGGCAAGCACTGTAGTAGAGCTACCACTCTCCTCCCTCCATATCCCTCATCAGAAACTATAGCAAGCAATGTTAGAGGAAACCGCACCTGCCAAATAAGGTGATATTTGCCTCTTTCAGATTATTTTCCTCCAATAACTTTGCACCCTATTTGACAAAAGCTTTGTTAAAATTTCTTTGTGGGCAATTTTGGAGTTGACCAGTTTGGAAGCATTTGGTGAGCATTGAGAAGAAACTTTTCTGTGACATTGGTGCAAAGAGGTTCAAAGCCAAACAAATTACTTCGTTGAGGTGAATCGAAATTGCTTTGCCTGGGTTTGATAAATACAGTTTTCTTTTATTGGCAACAATATATTAAAAAGACAGATCTTCCAGATGACCAGACTTTTCCTTTTTCACCCCTTCTGAATTCAATTTAAAACAACCTCCATGGCTTTTTTTTCCTAGACTATTTTAAGATTAATGTATCAGGTCAAATAACAAGCACAGACATTTTAGATGCTTGCAAATCTAAAATTGTTGAAAACTGCACCATCTTCTTCGCACCTGTGGATCTTCTGTTCATTAAGAAAAAGGTTGAGAGAGATGAGGATAAGGGTCTTCCTATATTTGGCTCTGTGTTTGTTTTTCATCTGGCCTTCTCTTCAAGTTGTGAATAAATTCATTGTTGTAACCATAGATTACAATAAAGTGTTGTAGCATAAAATATGGTAAAACAAAACAGAAACAGAATAGACAGGAATAGAGTAATAAAATCAGTGCTAGATACAAAGAGGTCAAAACAAGCTAAGAAATGTGATTAAGAAATTAAATTTTTCTTCTTGGTTATAAATGTCAACAATGAAAAAGGAGCAACGTGACTATTGACAGCTGGAAAAACATCTGCAAAGAGATAATGCAACCATACAAGATAGAGTATAAATAACTTATTCTATCTTCATGTATTCCTTAATGAATTTAATTTTTATTTTAAATATAATGAATATCTTCTAGCATTCACCGGTTGTTCCATTAAACCCAGACTCTGCATTCAAAATATCTGTATTATAAACTTTTTTTTTCTTTGTAATGATAGGCTCCGACTTTTACTCAACATTATTTTAGTTCTCTGCTTGTGTTCAGAAAATATCTTTGGATAAGAGCCCTTCCTGAATTCAAATAGTCAGCAGGATTGTAGGGCTAGAGAAAAGTTTCAGGCTATGCGCTTTAGATAACTCAAAATATAGGAGAGAAGGAAAGAGGTGGAAGATGAAGGAAGGAGAAGAAAGGAGAGAGGGAAGGAGAGGAGAGATGAGAGGGGGAAGGAAGGAGAAAGAAAGAGATGGAAGAAGATGGAAATAGAGAGGGGAAAGGAGAGAGGGAAGTGGAGGGGAGGAGAGGAGAAGGAAAGAGGTGGAAGATGAGGGAAGGAGAGAAGAAGGAGAGAGGGGAAGGGAGGAGAAAGAAAAAGATGGCAGAAGAGGGAAATAGAGAGGGGAAAGGAGAGAGGGAAGGAGAGGGAAGTGGAGGGGAGGAGAAGGACTGAGACGGAAGGAGAGGGACAGAGAAGAGACGGGAGAGTGGGAGGTAGAGTGGAGTGGGGTGGGTGGAGGAGTGG
>JANHFJ010004816.1:0-10351 GCA_032468195.1 Cerberus rynchops | reverse complement strand
ACTTGGGTCATTTTACACAGATATTAAAAATTAAGTATCACGTACTATTACAGTATTTTGGCACTTTTTACTTCTCTGTAACTCAGGACTTCAATAGATAAACTTAACAGCATCTACCAATTAGGCAGGTTGCCCTAAATGACAAATGCTCTCACCGGAGACATACCTACCTTAGTATCTTTCCTTTAGGGAAATTTAGAGATTGAATTCTGCAGTTCATTCACTGGGGGCAATATTTTGCACAGCATATATGTGGGATTATAACGCAAGCTCATTAGGACTTTCTACATCAGGGGTGTCAAACTCAAGGCCCATGGGGTGCTTAGATCTGGTCTGTGAGAGTGCCCTAGAAACAGTGAAGGACCGGCGCGCAGTACCTCTGCCAGTGAAAATGGAGCTCAGGAGGCCAGTGCTCACCAACTGGCCACCCACCCCAAAAGTCCAACTCAACCCTGATGCGGCTCTCAATGAAATTAAGTTTGACACCCTTGCTCTAGATGCTTACAATCTCAACAACAATGTAAAGAGAGTCATACTGCATGTTCTAATAGAAAGACAGAATCTCTTTACAGTATAAAAATCTATGTTAGTGATCAATTTAAAAAAATAATAATTCAAATATTAAAATTTGAAAAACTTACAATGTAAGGTTGTAACATCAAAGGTTCAATTTGAACACCAAAGGTTCAATTTTAAAAGAGATCTTTGCACAGCGGGATGGGTGGCATACAAGTTAAATAAATAAATAAAATTAAAAGTATAATCATCCATGCTGTTTGAACACTGGGACACACCAGTTTACCAACCAGCAAGGCAATATCCTTAAGTATTAAAACCTTGACTTCTATGCTGGCAGAATGAAGGAGCTTAACTGGCTTATAGCAAAACTAACAGGCTCAGTTTAAATGAAATAGCCATTATTTCACTCTACAACCCAATCCATTTCTTCTTTAAAACAGAGGAAGACCAACTCTGTATTTTTTTTTACATAAAAATTTAAAAGGGAATTCTCCATACTGATCAAAAAACATCTCACACACAAACCCCTTTTAAAAAACAGTAGGAATAAAATCTATTTTATACAAAATAATTGCTGAAAATTCTGAGGATGCAAATGAGAAACTCAGCCTTTCTGTTCTACATGAATAAAACATGTGTGTACTATATATATGTATATATACACACACACACACACAATTATATGCATAACATGATGCTGCAAAGATTAAAATCTAAGTATTTCTTAGAGTCTATGAGAAAATAAGCCTCTAGTTTTTCTGATTCTTCTGTATTTTTGTAAAGAACCATTGAAATGTTAATGTGATTTTTTTTTCTTTTCCCATGTGTATGAATACTGTTTTTCTTTCTGGTAGCTTAGAAATACTCAGATGCTAAAGCCATCTGCACAAACCTGTTAACAGTAAGCAGTCCAGGCACTCTCTGTCTTTCATATAATACTGTTAATTACTTTTAAGATAATGCTAATTTACACAGAAGGAAGATGACTTGGCCTTTCTTTATAGCTGTGAATGCTTTGGAGTCTTAGTATGGACACATCATATCTATCAGGTTTGTCCTATATCCGTGATGGCGAACCTATGGCACGGGTGCCACAGGTGGCACCCAGAGCCATCTTGCTGGGCACACAAGCTGTCAGCCAAGTTACCTCCAGCCGAGCATGCACATGCGATTACGCACGCATGCATGCGCGATTGCAGAGACCCAGCTGGTCTTCGGGCCTCCGGTGTGCATGCGCACGATTGCAGCAGGAAATCCAGCTGGTCTTCGGAGTTCTCCTGTGCATGCACATGCGATTGCTCATGTGTGTGTGACTGCCTGCGCGCAGCGTGCGTGCATTACACGTGCAAAAGCTGCATGCATGCGCAGATGGTGCAGTTGCACATATAACACATGTGGAGGAGCTGCACGCAAGTGCGGATGGCACGCACAAAGTGCGTACTTTTCGGCACTCTGTAAGTAAAAGGTTCGCCACCACTGTCCTATATCATATGCCCTATGTCTTGCATATGGACAACAACTGGGAATTAATGCAGATGTATTTATGCTATTCAGCTGCAAATTTAATCACAATATTCGCACGCGCGCGCGCACGCACACACACACACACATACACACACACACAGAGAGAGAGAGAGGTTTCCCCTGTTCAGTTGTGTCCGACTCTAGGAGGCAGTGCTCATCTTTGTTTCCTAGCCAGGGGAGCCAGTGTTGACTGAAGATACTTCCGTGGTAAAGTGTGACTATACAACTGAGGTACATGGAACACTGTTACTTTCTCACCAAAGTGGTACCTATTCGTGGTTGCATGCTTTCAACCTGCTAGGTGAGCAAGAGCTGGGGCAGGAATGGGAGCTCCTTCTGTCACATGGGGCTTGGGGTCTCGAACTGCTGACCTTCCAGTCGACAAACCCACATCTTAATTGCTTGGCTACTGCGCGCCTACAATCATGCTACGGATGCTCTTAATTTTGTTCACTATAAAAAGCTGTTAGAACAGAAACCCAATAAATTCAAATTCAGGACCTCCATCTTGGTTTACTCAGTTTAACTAAACAGTGTAGAAGGAAGGAGTCTGCTGTTTTATTAGTGCTATTTCCCTACATTTTAGCAGCTGATCCAGACTTCTTTTTTAAAGGAAATTAAAATAAGATACAATCCATTCATGAGCACTTTAAAGTTATTGTTATTCTACAGTGATATCTACATTTTAATTATTTGATTAATTTCTCCCTCTGCACATAAACACACACACACACACAGAGACAGACAGACAGACAGACACACACACACACACACAAGCACAATTCTGGCAATCTATATGGCTATGTTGCATAGCTACAATCTAAATATGTTTGTAAGCAAAATACATTCCAATTATCTAACTTTAAGAGCTCTTGTAGTTGCAGTGGAAGTGTCTAAGAATTCCGATGTTATGAGTCATTTGGGATTTAAACACATTGTACTGCTCATTTCCTGTGTGTTATTTTTGATAAATAACTCGCAATAGGAATCACTGACCTATTATACAATTTAAATCCAGTGAGGTACAGAATTTTAGTTTATATATTATGGAAGCAAATTGCAACAACCAGATATTTGTGAGGCTACGTATAGGAGTGTCAAACTCGATTTCATTGAGGGCCACATCAGGGTTGTGTTTGACCTTGGGGCTGGCCGGGATGGGCATGGCCAGGGTGGGCATGGCCAGCTTGACATCACTTGTGTTGGGGTAGTCTGTGGCGGCCCGAGCGCTCTGCCAGCAAAAATGGGCTCCCAAGCTCCGTTTTCAGCCATGACACCTTCCTACCGCCTCTGCCAGCATATCCGTTTTCACTGGAAGAGGGGTAGCCGGAAACCATCGTTCTGAAAACAGAGTCTGGGAGCTCCATTTTCGCTGACAGAGGCACCAAGGCCAGTCCTTTGCTGTTTCTAGGCCAGCCCCATGGGCCAGAACTAAGCACACCGCAGTCTGGATTCGGTCCCTGGGCCTTGAGTTTGACACCCCTGTTATAGTATAATCACTTAATGCAGAGGTGAAATTCAGCAGGTTCTAGCAGGTTCACTAGAACCAGTAGTCAATTTTCTAAGCAGTTCGGAGAACCGGTTGTTAGAAGAAATCTCCTTTTGTTTTTTTCCACTTTACAGGGTTAATCCTGTAAGGAAGGCAGGAAAGAAACATCCTGGGGTTGCTTCTCGCCTAATTGCTTTATTGCTCTGCTTGCAGAAACTGCCCACCCAGTCACATGAGACCTCCCCCAGCCACGCCCACCAAACCACGCCCAAAGAACCAGCGGTAAAAAAATTTGAATTCCACCACTGACTTAATGTTCTGGAATCTTCCCTATTAGAACGCTTTCATGTTATTAAATACCATTTCTCTGGCTCCAGATGTAAAAGGAATAGTTGTGTGTTCTTTAAGGTTTGCTTAATAGAATTTGTTCTGCTCTAATAGCTATTTAGCCCAACAGGGTTTAACTACCAGTTGATCTGTAGGTTTAACTAGCTACATTCTGCTTCCTTATACAAGTAATCCTTGACTTAGAACCACAACTGAACCCAAAATTTCCATTATTAAGCTTTGCCCCATTTTAAGGCCTTTCTTGCCACCATTGTTAAGTGAATCACTGTCGTTGTTAAGTTAGTGACATGGTTGTTAAGTGAATCTGGCTTCTCCATTGACTTTGCTGGTCAGAGGGTCTCAACGGTGATGAGCACATGAGCCCCACAATGATCATAAACACAGTTACCAAGAATCCAAATATGGACGACTGCAATAGTCGTAAATGTGAAACACTGTCATATGCCACTATTTTTAGTGCTGCTGTAACCTTTAACAATAACTAGACAAAATGCCAGTACTGTATGTCGAGGACTACCTGTTATTCATGTCAAAATAAGGCCAAATATAATAACTCTTTACAATTTTGCAACTGTGCTCTCAGGAACTGATAAAATAATAATCATTGATCAAAGACTGCACTGTTACTTCTCCCCTTCTCCTCTTTTCAGTGGCTGGTTTAAACGGTAGTCAAGGCATCATAGATTGGAAGTGAGAAATCAGAGAGATTCGTACTGCTTTTTCCAGAGGAAAAATGGTCTCTGTCATCAACTGTACCTCTAAGAGAGTAAACCAATAATTAAACCCCTAGCAAGATGGGGAAATATTTACCAGCACCATTACCTGTACTTACTCCCAGAAATGCAAGTGGTTAGAGGCTGTACCAAGTTACATAAACCGAAAGTACAAATTAAATTCCACAAGGGGTTAAAAAAAATTCTCCACTTTCTCCATGTTGCTTTTTTACAAGTCCTACCCACCTTTACTCTCTGCCTCCTTCCAACAAAACCAGCAGGGGAGGCTAACTGGGGTGGTTTCATTCAGTTTGCTACTCTCCCCACTAGCTGGGAGATGATGAAGAGGATGGTTTAAAATAAAGGAGGAACAGCGCTCCCCGCAAGGAGAGCGAATGCCGTTGAGGGAATATGTCATCAATCATTCCTCTGCTGCAGCAGCAGTATCACAATGGCACTACCCTGTTCACATCAGAAAGCTGAAAGGCAATTGCAATTAATAAATTACTGTAACTTAGCTTCAAAAAGAAGAAGATGACAGTCCAGGGGAAAAAAAAAAACTGTACTGCAGCAGTTTGGCAGCAACATCATCTGGAATCTCCATAGAAACTGATTGTTGAGTGGCACTGATTTTGAGTAATTAGCATGGAAACAGGCTGCTTCAGGCTTTTATTCTGTCATAATTTCACTAAGGTGTCTTTAGGCAAGGAAGCATTCTATTTTCGCCTTCTGTAAAATTGGAAAAAGCCATTCCCCGAGCAACTGTAATCATCATTGGAAACAGCAAGTGGGGGAAAAAAATCCTTGCGTCTTAGAGGAGTGATATAATACACAAATTCTATCTGTACTCCCTTAACATCCAGTATATTTCGGGCATTTGTTGGTAACATATTAAGGAGCATGGAAAGGAATTTTTCCACACCTTCTAAGATAGCCATGGAGGGATATTGTTCTTACCAATAGAGTAATCTGTCCATCAGCAGTGAGCAAGAAAAGGGGAGGGGTACCCCTCTATGTGATGTGCATTTTTGCTCTATCTACTGTAGAAAGTTAGCACTTAGAAGAATGAAATGTTTTGGGAAATAATAAAAAGGCAAAAATTCCCTAAATGAGAAATGAGGAAACACGTGTTGTTGTTTTTTGAGACAGAAAGCAGACTCGGTCTCCCAGCAGATATTTTGTGCCCATTAAGAAAGACTGGGCCAGCCTATCTACAAAGCAAACCTTCAGCTTCAAGGTGATGGGATTAAGAACAAGATATTATTCTTCAGGACATAATAGGATTAACCCACAACCATTTAGCAGAAGACACAGAGCTCACTAATCTCCTAATGGTATTTCAATCATTGCATCATCTCAGAGCAGTCCAAATTTCAACCAAACTTAGCTCAGACAAACACCTTGGATTTGTAATTTGTCTATAGAGCCAGCTATGACCCCTACATAACCCCTACATGGCTCCATGACAACAGCCAACAGAATATATGTTCTTGCACAGGAACAGGAAGCTCGAGTGCAAAACCCAAGAGAAGGTATAACCACCACCACCACCACACACACATACATTCTCAATTCCATGTGGTCAGCTGCCCAGAACCCATGTGGTTCTGCATCATTAAACCTTCTTTCCAATCAGCCTCCATATTTCTAGTGTCTTTCTCCCAGTTTGGAACTGAGCCAGATGGATATTTCTTCCAACACTACTCAGTGAAAAATGCAGGTTGCTGAGGTAGACAAATTGTTGTTCTCTGCTAACAGACAGAAACATAGGACAAGGATCAACACTCAACATTAGTCATTTGCTTGCAGCTAATGCTGGACACATAAATAGCCCTTAATATAGGCTATTAATCTCCAGCATAAAGGACATAATACTTCTGGCCAAACAGCTCAATTCCTTAGGTACAGAGAGTAAAGCACAACCCTACTCCTATTTTTGTCCACTGATCCCAGATGTGTTTAAAATCAAGATACTACATGCAATAAATGTTGCAACAGTAATCATGAAATATTAAAATTCTTTGTCTAACCCTGCAAGAGCCAATCTTCTTTGGGGTATTGTGCAGGTGAGTGACCCAAAGGTGCTTTTTTCAAGAGGCAACTGGATTTTCTGGTTTTTTTCTTTGAAGTCGTTTCGACTTCCATTCGTGGGGATGGAATGGAAGTCAGAATCCAGTCAGAGCTGAAGAAGCTTCTCGGATGAGAAGCAAAACATCTTCAAAGAAAAAACCAGAAAGTCCAGTTGCCTCTTGAAAAAGCACCTTTGGGACAACCATGAACTGGAGGACTGAGAGTCTCCGTGGAGCCAGTCCCATGTTGTAACATGTCACGTGCCGCAAAATACAAAATATGTACATGTGCTACTTCCTTCCCCTTGTGTAGAACACACTGCCCCATTTTAAACAATCATTTGCAGAGAAGGTAATGTGCATCCAAAGAAGTGACTCAGGAGCACTAACCGAAGCTACAGCCTGCCTGTTCCAGAGGAAGCAATGGTTTTTAAGCACCTCCTCATCTTTGTTACACAACCCAGCCTGGGAGTTCCTGTGTGGGCAGACGTGGGCTTTCCTCAGATCTGACAACATCTCCTTAGCTGGCTGTGGCTCAGTAAAATCCGAACAGCTTACATAAACAGAGTTTCAGAGATATTCTCTGTGTGGGCTGCAGAAAGAAAGTCACAGGGGGGGAGACGGGGTGGGGGAACAGTCTCACCTCTTGCAAGTGGGGGTGAAAGAAAGAAAGATGACTCAAGTGTTTTGTAACTTGTCACATTCTAAACTGCAATTTGTAGGCAGGGAATACATCTCCAAAATAATCTCCTTTTCTTCCCCCCCCCCCCGCCACCTCCCACCACTCATTGTCTAATTGAGATCCTCCTCTTCATTCCCACCTCCAGTTAAATAGAAAATCCATCACGGCGGCATCAGGAGGGAAAGCAAGAAAACCCCAGGACTTGCACAGGCAGCTTGGCAACAAAAGAAGGATCCCCCTAATTTAGAAGAATTACTCATTTGTATCGAAGGCTTTTTTTAAATAGGTAAATAGGAAGCCGGAAAATAGGAGCAGCAAGAAGAAGCTTCCAGGAAGAACTTTGAGATAGTGTGTAGAATGTAGCAGCTGCATAGATAATTCCTTCACCTCCTGCATTTTGGCAAAACTTCCCCACTGAGGACACATCTGTAACATGATATTCAGCACCATCTCAGAGACAATATTGACACACTCACAGCTGCTTCATTAATGGAGTTCCCTTCTGCCTTTCTCTTGTTCCTGTAATATTTGCATTTTCCTAGCAAAAACTGATCTTTAATCATAATTGCTTAGTGTTAAATGCCTATAGGTCTATTGTTTAGAATTATATTTAGCCATTATCCCAATGATGAGTATGTAGTGTTTTTTTTTTAATCCCAGATTCCAATTTAATTTAAGAGCCATGCTTTAAGCTCTCTTGCTACCTAGTGTAAGGATGAAGGGCTAGTACCGGTAATAGATTATGAACAGACAAAAATAATGGGCTTTGTTAAATGCACTAGATCTCCTATGTAGTATTTAAATGGATGCAAAATCAAGCAAATCAAAATAGCCAACAATTCAAAATCGTTTTCAAGGTTTCACATGGAACACATACAAAGTATGCCGCTCAGAAATCACCTTCTATAATTGATCTTTTTACCAATCTGGATGTGCTCTAATTAATTCTGTGAACACTTGAGTGTGTTCTCAAGTTCTGTATGACACCCAACTTAGCCCTTATCACCAGTATTCCAGGATATGAACTGTGCAATCTAAATTTTTGTGAAGTATCTTTCAAGTAGTACACAATGTCCCCAACATTGTTCTCTGCTGTAAGACAGGAACAATTAAATTTAAATGGTGTATTTTGACAAGCATCAATGTCAAATGAGTGATAATGATACCCTCCAAATCTATGTCAGTGAAGCAGATTATTGTATTTTCAGATATAACAACTGACGTATTCTATGTTGTTCTTCATAGAGATCACGGAGTTGAAAAAATATTTGGAGCCACCCAAATGAATACAGTGTATATGTACCGTGCTTACTGTATATATAAGTATGTATATGTATGTACACACACACAGAGAGAGAGAGAGAGAGAGAGAGAGAGAGAATAAACAAATAAACAATTAGGCAGACTCTAAATGTTCTTTTTTCTAGATTCCCAAAACTTGTGAAGTGGTAACTTGCATGCACCCAACATGAGAAATTCCTCTCCTCCAATTCACAGTCAACCTGTTAATGAGTCTTCTTGACTTTTGTGGCAGGTTTATTTCTGATTTTATAGCCTCTTGGGATTTGAGTTCTGTGGACAGCTTCACATTTGGTTTAAAATTATAGTCTGAGTAGTTCTTCTCTTCTATTATTGTGCTGTCAATCTTGTATTAACACATTATAATATGGTACACTGAGTGCATCTGTTCTGTATATCACAAGTTCTAATTGTCATTTGTTGAATCATTTTGTTTTTATGCATTTGTTATGCAATTATTTCACACAAGGTGGCTTAAGTGTTGATTACTATAGACTGTTTAAAGAGATCAAAGTAAAACCCATCAACATTCTGCAACTTTAAAATACACAGATCTCTCTCCTAAATGCACACTTAAAGGTTGAATAAGTAGGCTGTAGTGAAGTTATCCTTCCTCTGCTTGGAGCAGTGGAATATATTTGTCTGCGATGGTTAAGTTTCTGGTCAAAGGATAAACAATACTATGGATAAGAAATGACATTTCTACCATGCCTACTCATGCAAAGAGGTTCTTAATAAAGACATTAGCAGTTCAGCGTAGCGTATTCCAACAATACCTCCTTATATGCCAGATTTCTTAATATTAGATAGCAAAAATTTATATTAGCTAGCAAGTTGAATATTTTGAGACATTTACATAGTACAGACATAACTGATTTCAACTTTATCTGGATGATGGATTATAGCTGGTGAAAATTTCTCCGCAGAAACGCGAGTTGCACTTTCTGAGTAGATTTCAAGAACCAAGATTTTTGCAGTTAGTTTATGAGTCAAGGGATTCCATTTAAGCCCATATTTGTAACTGTGGTGACACAGTGGATAGAATGGAATATTGCAGGCTAACTCTGACCATAGCCAGGAGTTCGATCCTGACCAGCTCAAGACTGACTCTGCTCTCCATCCTTCTGAGGTCCTTGAAATGAGGACCCAGATTGTTGGGGGCAATATGGAAATAATTCTGACATTGTAAACCTGTCAGAGTGTGCTGTAAAGCATTATGACGCAGTTTATAAGTCTAAGTGCTATTACTGTAGCCTTTATGGACACAAAACTCAATCAAGCCTCATTTCTTAATAACTTGGGAATTATTTTGTTACTGCTTCTCAAATATTGAGAACCTTCATGATGTAAGTTTTTATCACATCCACTGGGTGAGTTTCCTTCTCAGCAAAAAAAAAGTTTTAGTATGAATTGAAGGACTACAAAGGAGAAACAAAATGATAGTTCAAGAAGCAGACTTCAGAAAGAATAGAGGAACATGTCACCATATTAATTCATATTATGTGGTTGATGGAAATAGGAAGATAATATAAGAAAAATTCTACTCTGTTTTATGAACTATCGGCACTCGATAAATCTTTGACAGTTTTGTTGGAAGAAACGTCCATGTGGGTTAAGTTCCAAGTGGGGAGAAAGACACTGGAAACATGGAGGCTGCTTGAAAGGATGGTTTTATTGGTGGAGCAGGATCAGGACCTCATGGTTTGAA
>JANHFJ010004810.1:0-11120 GCA_032468195.1 Cerberus rynchops | reverse complement strand
AGGGGAGATGAGCTTGTGGTCTAGAGGTTAAAACATCTGCCTACGATGCAGGCGACCCAGGTTCAAATCCCATAAGGATATGACCAACTGAAGAGAGCAAATGAGCTCGAAATAGATCTATATTGGCCTCCCTGAATTTAAAAAAAAAATACCAGCAGAATAAACAATTGGCTAATACCACACTATATATATACGAATATAAATTTAAAAGTCTAGTGATAATAGTAGTTCTACATTTATTTCAATTCTGGGGAATATGTTATATGATCTTTTGAGAAAAGACTTAATTGGCCAATTTGTATAGGCTAAAACTGCACCAGGTTTTCTGGTTTGCTTCAATCAATTCTGGGACCATAAAAATAAAAATATCCTTTCAATAGGGAATAATTCACTAATGTGCAAACAACATTCTGAAGGCAGAACAATCCAGAAAACATTGGAAAATTCTTTTTCTTCTTTCCATATGACACTAATCCACTTTTTTTATCCAATTCAATCCAGTTTTCTAAAATAAAATGTTCCAGAAAGGAACCTGGTTTATGGATTCACTATGTCACTTATAGTTTAGAAGATTCACTTTTAAAAATTACTAGATCATCTGTAAATCACTTGTCTAAAATGGTATAGTCTCCTCCAACTCTTCTATTCTATTCTATGATCCCAGAAACAGCCAAGTCAGTGCAGTGCATTGCACTGCAGTAATTAAGGAAAAAAATAATTTTTTTAAAAGAGAAGAGTTTTAAATAACTGTGAAAGAGGAGTTTGTCCCTCTACTCACTGTTAACATCACCATAGGAGCATATATCCTATGACACATACCCCACATATACCAGAAGTGGAGAGGTGGAGCAGAGTATTAAATAGAGAAGTTCTTGCAATGAAGTAGAACTATTTAGAATCTTTTTATAAGTATTAAAATGGCAAGTTGGAGAAGTTTGAAACTGAAAAAAAGAACGAAAGTTACAAAGTTCATAGAAAACAAGCACCTCAAGGCTCAGTAGTCTTTTCTAAGGTATCTGCCAAATCTGATGGGATAGCTACAATCAGGCAGTGATGGGCTGCAGAAGGAAGATTGTTGAAGTTATACAGGTTAAGCACGAGTAGGGAAGATAGTAGTTCAGCAGACTGAAAGCCTCAGAAGGTTCAAGGAAAAGCTAACCTGGGAAAAAAGACTGGGAACAACAGCACTCTTGCATTTCACCCAATAGTTTGTTATGTATTAATAATACATTAAATGTCCATTAATCAGGACCACAAAGAGGAAGGAAAGCCAGTAAAATAAATTCCCATGTACAAAGGAGAGTTCTCACATAGACAGTTGGGACAAGGACAGAAAGAGAGATGGGAATGGGTATGGTATCAACAGAATAAGAGTGATGGCTTTGAACTTCCAACGTTAAACAAAGTCCCTGAAGAGAAAAAATGAAGAATACAAATATTCCTGGAGGAGAGGTGAAGTGTAGGAAGGGTATTCAGAGCGATAAAAATCAATAAAGTGTTCACCAAAAAAGGAATTACGTTAAAATAGAATAAAGAGCAAGAAATGTTTAGGAAACCAGTGTTTTTGGTATGGGAAAGGTATGGGAAAGATATTTGAACAATGAAGAAATCTTGGAATATAAGGTTGATCTGACTGGTTGCCATTAACTTTTATTAAAAAGAAATCTACATGAACACAGAAAATTTTACATTTGTGAAATTTACATTTACTTACATCTACTTCAGCCATTTGCTAGCTGCTTCTGAAGCAATTTTCAAAAATTTAGTTTACTTTAATCTGTGTTTTGCTAATTTTTGGCTATGGATAATATTTATATCCCACTTATCTCATGGTTCCTATATATGCTTTTTTCCTGTTGTTTATTGTATATAATTCATTATTTTCCTCAATTCGTTTTAATTTTAGAAATAGCGATTTCTAAAATATGTATTTCTACCTTTATATTTCAGTCTCCAAAATAAAACATACTGCCTTCAATTAAAAATGTTTTAAAATAGGTTGAATTTTTCAAACTACCCCATATCTTCTATTAAAACTGTTGGTGATTTTGCATTAATAAAAGGTAAACAATTGCACCTAGAAATAATAGAGACAGAATAATTTAGGATTAACAAAGCCTCAAAAGTCTCTCCAGTACTTAGAATCCAGATTCTTGAAGTTGAGCACTTGGAGAAAAGTTATTAATTATACGATTATGTTTTGGCTATACCTTTGATGATTTTGAAGCCACTTTCTTCGTTGATCTTGCTTTAAGCTTCTGTTTTGAAGCAGACTTCAGTTGCAGTTTTGGGATGCCTTGTTTCACTACTTCTGCCCATGACTTTGCAACTAAAACAATTATTGAAGATTATTCATCTTAATAATTTTAATAAAATATCTGATATATAATCAAGTTATACTGTGTTTGAAACATAAAAGTTTAATTCTGTTTTTGTAAATTGTCTAGCAATAGATACAATTGTAACACACCCATTAAGTTGGCTTCAGAAGCACCACTTCGTCTTTTGGAGTGAATAGTACCCACAGCTCCCTTTTTTCCATGTATAGAACTTCTCCTCCGAGTACAGGGTTTGCTTCTTCTTAATGATGAAGTGGTGGTAGATACTGGTTTTTTTACTTCACTGGATAAGCTATTCATATGCATCTCTTCTTGTGTAGTGGTTTCTTCACCCTCTGAAGATTGACTTGCAACATGAGGATCAGAGCCACATTGTTGCCTCTGAGGCACACTATGTGAGTCAGCTTGCTTTGACACAATATTTTCATATTGCTTCCTCTCAAAGGAACTCTGCAGGAAAACAAATAGGTAACACACACACACACACACAAAATCAAACTTTAGATTTTGAACAAACAGTAATTGTATCTATTTCCTTCAGAACTTCTCAGAAAAATTAATTGAACACTCACAAAAAACCCACAATACTTTGTAAGGGGTTGCTTTTGAAGACTATGAGAATATTACAATTAGTCCAGAATAGGGTAGCATGTCTTAAGTTTCCAATAATGGGAATTACACATACATTGAAGACTCTGCACTGGTTACCATTTCAGCTCCAACTGCAATTTAAAGTGCTAGTATCAATATTCTTCATAACTTGGCACTTGGGTATCTATGGAACAGCCTCCCCCAACCAGATTTTACACAACCTATTAGATCTATGGTTCTTTGTTTTTTGTAGTAGCACCAAATTATGGAAAGTAGATCCCTTTGATTGATTTTAGGAAAATTATTGAAAATGGAGAATTATTTTAACAGCATTCCAATATCACCAGTACCTCATGTTATTCTTCTTTCCCAGTTCAGTTTTGGTTTTGTAATTTGCATTGTATTTTGTTTTCATTGTTCTTTTTTTTACTGTAACATTCTAACCATTAACAGTCCAAAAGACTAAGAAGTATATAAAAAAGATCGTCAGCTATTTTTAGGCATTGTCCCATCTTTATCAGATCATATAGATCTGGCCATTTTGAAGATGGTTTAGCAGTTTTGGGGAATTAAATAATCTAGAGCAAAGAGTGATTCATATGGTCTAGCCCCTGGAGCAGACTTTCTTGGAACACTGTCCCCAGAGACAGAACTTTCAATATGCATCTATTACTTTCCGGGTATCTACAAACATTTCCAAGCTCTCCATTTTTCTGTGAAATAATTTTGAGAAATTTGCTTCTCAAATAAATATTTGGTATGCTTTAAATATGAATGTTATTTTGAAAATAAACTTAAAAATAAAAGTCAATAGTATAAATCCTGATTTCAAACATATTATATAAAACTCCATTTGTAGTCATTCACAAGTAATAACCAAAGATGGCTACTTGTATCTCTGCTGGTGAGTATTTCATTTTTTTAACAGGATGTGAAATATTTACCTAATCTTGTCTTGGGAGTTTCTAACAGTAAAATAGGGATAAATATTTTATAAACAGGTTTATCAATTTTATTTATTAAATTTATTTGCTACCCATGTTGCCATTACACGACTCTGAAATAAAATCACCAAATATTTAAATAGAAAAGAATCATTCAGATGCAATATATCAACTACTCGCAGAAAGAATTTTAGGGGAATACATAGGTGCATTAAGAAATACATAGCTTGCATTCCTCCTCCCAAAAGTAACATTTCTAAATTCTATATAATTTTAAATTTTTGATCAATTATTTTAACATATTAGTGCAGATACATTATTTAAAATACGAAGTTTTCAGTATGAAGAATAGGGAAGTTTAGACAAACATATGCATACATATTGTTGTAAGAGAAAAAACAATTCTTTGGTTAAAATGTAAATAATTGTCAGTTGTTCCATCAATCAATCAGATACCTGTGTTACAGACTGCCTTAATTCTGCAGCTCTTTTCAGAACTGCTCGTGGTGAGTTTCCAAATGGCATGCTTAGTCTTGCTGGAATGGCTCCCTTTTTAAGTGGTGAGTTTGGAGGTAAGCGCTTATCAAAGAGTTCAGGACTCAGTTGGCCACCAAAAGACACTCTCTTCCTCTTTCCAAGTGACTGGACTAGAAAATCTAGTTCTGTACCTCTACGCTTTTGAGGTGATTTCTTAACCTCTATAAATGAAGAATAAATTATAGCAAAGTGAACACAATGAATGTCTTTCAACATTAATACAATTAAAAAGTTTGCGTAATTTTAAAACACTCTATAAACTTTTTCCACTTTTGGTATCAATATTTTCAATTGTAACTAAGGCACTAACATTTCAAACAATTTAACCTGTTTCTAGTAACAATGTCGAATAAGCCAATTAACAGAAAAAATAAGCTGGTAATTTTATCATCTTAACCAAAGTTACTAGTGACAGCAAATAGCATTTATAATTTTTTGGGTATTAAAAGAAATTTTATTTACCTGACTTTTTAATAAGCGGACATAATATATTCATTTCAGAAACAGCATTAACTTTGGCTGTTTGGACTCTGGTTTCATAAGAACGGAAAAAAGTAGGTATATCATTTTTCATATTAACATTCTGCTCATGGTCTTCTCTTCCTATTTTTTTAATTTCATTTGTAGGACATTTTGTTTCCAAGGTTTTTCCAGGAATCTCACTTGCCATTATTTCACTGGCTTGGGAAAGATCTACAGGGATTACTGATTCTTTATATATTGCCTCTGTACAAGAATATTCATTTGAAATTGTTTTATTTAGTTCAATGTTGTTATTGCAGTTTTCACTAGTATTAAGATGAAGTGAACTGAAAACAGTACTAGAATTTCCATCTTCTGAATCTTTCAGATTTAGCGCTGTTTCTGTGACCAGTTCTCTATTTTCATTGGTTTTAGAATATATACTTTCAATCAAAATACCAGATTCATGCTCCTGCCCACTAACTTGTAGGGGACACTCTTTCATTTCTTCAGAGCTCTGCATTCTGTTCAGTGAATCTATTTCAACCCCTGTCCTTCTGCACTTGGAAGATCTTCGAGACTTTCTAGAACGTGGACTGGAATAATTTTGAGTACTCTCCTGGTTAGGCTTTGCTTTTGGCAAAGTATTTTCTATAGATGTGAAAGCATCTGTTAAGTTAAATGTGTTTTGGCACTTAGCCTTTTCTGTATAGTCCAATGACAGTATGCATGATTCAGGGAAATGCTGTGTACTCTGCTGATTTGTTTTAAAATGTGCATGTTTTCCCACTTTATTATCTTCTACACTCTTAAATTTTGACTGATTTGTACCTTCGCATTCTTGTTTCTGTTGTATATCACAATTTTGAGTGCTTGATGATTTTTCAGAATTCTTCTCTTCAAATGCTGGTATTGGACTTGCTACAATACCATACTTTCCTTGAAGTTTACTATCTTCAGAATGTTCAACTTTAGTTAACTGTGTACGACTCACTGCAGACCTCCTAGATCTTGAGTGAAATACATCTTCCAACAAGGTCTCATTACCAGTATTTTCCTTCACACGGCCTGTGTCATCTTCATGTTTCATTAATTGATAAAGTTTGCTAAAAGGAGACAATTCATTTGCTTTCTCAGTGCCGTGTATTTTGCACTTAAGTTCAGGTATGCTGTATTGTTTCTGAAGTATTTTCTCATTTCTTCTAGGAGAGCAAGTTTCAAATTTCTTGCCTACAGGAATATGAAACAGGCAGTTTTTAAAATCTGTTTTCTTGAATAAAGTTAAAACTATTTTTGAAGCATTATATAAAGTACTAATCAAAGTAATTTTTGAGGAATTAAGCAGATATCTACAAATCCTTAAAGTGCTTTACAGCACACGGAGGTGTACAAAACATCTATTTTCAAACCAATTTTTCCAGCCTCAAGCAACAGCTTCGTAAACTGTTTCCAACAATCTCCACGTTTGTGATTGCCCGCTTTGAAAATTTTCTCAATGGTGACAGCTAGAAACAGTTTAGGAAGCAACTGCATGAACCTGTATATATGTATACATAAAATATATGGCTACTTTAGTAATCTTAAAATATGTGCTTTGGACAGATCTGCATTCACTACAATTTACCTCCTTCAAAGGACTTGCAGAATTCCATTAAGTTCAACAAATCAAAACTTATAGAATCCAAATTTTATTTGTAATTGCCTAACAATATAGTATAAATATATGCAAGCAGATTTGTAATTTTCCAAATCACTTTTCCTTACCTTAAACACTGTTCTAATCATCAGATATTAAGGAAGAGATGTGTGTTCATAAGCTATTTTATGAAAGTTGCTTGATGGACAAGAAAATATATGGGTCGCTCTCTAAAATGTAATCAGCTGTGAAATATTATTTCTAATATAATTTTAAGAGTAACATAGTTCTCAACTCTTAATTATCATGGTTTAGAGTGTACTCAGAAACTGGGTCATTAGCAGGCTCAGAAAACAATTCGATTAAACCAAAACTATTTATGTATTTTTGCAGCAAATTCCTAATGGCTGCTTTCATTCATTTTACCACTACACTAGTAAATACATCCTTTTTATTAATAAAAAGTCATTAATATAATGAAGCATTTATAGAAAAAGAACAAACAAATTACCAACCAGTAATAGAACTTTTGTAATCTGAGTTTTGTGGATGCAGCAAGTCCATCTGTTGCATATGCTGAACATGAAGAATCTGTAAAAATTAAACAATGCAATAGAACAAGGAATTTAATACTTCTTTTAAGCTTGCCATTTTTCTTGTAAAGTAAGTTTTCACTAATAATTTCTTGGAATAAATGATTGAAAGATAATGCAGTATTTCATTCACCTTTTATATGAAGCCAAGAGTACCATGCAATCTATAATTGTCAGGACTAACTCAACACTAGAATTTTGAATTATATTTTAGAATTCAATATGGATATCTATTGGGTAAACCATTACTATGTTTTCCAAAACTCAAGAGCTTTCCAAAAACTAATGGACCCCTACTTTAAAAGTTCTATGTATAACAATTAATTATTTACAGTGAAACGTTTTACAGTAGTTCTCTGCACATAAGTGTTGTAAATCATGTAGAATCTAAGGCTGCAATACCGTAATAACATTGAGGAAAATTCCAATTAAGATTAGATTCTGTACATATGAAAACTAATGACTGTCTAAATCTCAATGACACATTGTCCCCCTTTTCAATATTCCACATCAGTTTAACATGTCAACATAACGTAACCAATTTAACAAATTATGACATAAGTTGATTAAAATTATGTAAATCAAGACTTAGCATTCTCCCTCATCTTAAATCATCCATTAAATTAAACCTTTAATGGGTTCATTTTATACCTATTTTAAGTTCATCTTAAGATCTTACAGGTTTTGTCTTTTACTTTCAATTGGATAACCTAACCCAGCCCCAGCTCATGATAAAGTACAGACACTATTAATAATCATTCACAGATCAAGTGTCAAGTTACAGCACTAAACTCCCTTTAGTGACAGGCCAGAAAAAATGTCTTAAATTTTCTAAAGCCCAATATCAATAACAAATGTGTTTTCTCTGAATTATAGTTAAATGCGTGGAATAGAATGGCTAAAAGTGAAATGTAACTGGTAATGACCAATTACTAAATCAATCCAAAGAGCAACCTGTTTATTAATTTCTACATTTTTATTACTGTTCCCTTCCCCAAATTAAGAAAAATATGATTTTTGTTTTACCTGTAATGTTTCCTTCTCCTGAGATCTAGACAGTCTCTTCTGAGGAAGTGAGGGAGGTGGATATTCAAACCTATTCAAGTATAAAGATTGCTTAATCAATCGAACTTTAAATTATTAAGACTTTAATAAGTTATTAAATTCACTTTATTCAAAATTATTAGTGTTTTCACCTCCAACTCTACTAAAGTACAGTATTAGACTAATATTTTACTTACTCTTTATATAATCTATTTTCCTGTTTGAAGAGTTTCCCTATCAATCAAATTATTTTAAAATCTCCTTGATTTTCAGGCTTCTAAAAAGCACTGGCTGACACATCCTATTTCTAGAATAGCCATATTTGCTTATATTATTGTTACATACCTGAAAGAACGATCAATAATTGTCAGTATATCTCCATGTTTTAAGTGAATGGGATCTTGAAAGTGATTCCCATTTAGCTGTGTTGGATTTGCAGAACTCAAGTTAAACAGCACTGCCTAAAATACATAGAAATAAAATATGTATATCCAGATCAATAAATAAAACACAAGTACCAGAAATATTAGGCTTGCATAAGTAATAACACATACCTCTTTATTTTCATTGATTTCGATTTTACAATGTTCTTTAGAAACTTGAGGCAGCTGGATTCGAATATCACATTCTTTTTTCCTTTAAAATATAATTACAAGGTTATCAGTTCAAATTATATAATTACATGTTCTTATATTCACATCTCTTAAAATATATTGTGATCTCTAAATCTCTAATTCATTTCCACCTAGTATAGCAAGGGAATGCAGCTGTTGCTGAAGATGCATTGAAACAAACTGATTTTAAGTTAAAACAACTTAATTTATTTAAGAGCTTCTTAAATAAAGTTTTAGGTTTTTGATTAGATGAATTTCTTGCATAAACAATATACACTGAAGCACATCAAATCCATTATATGTGACATACCTTGCACAACTAGAGAAAATATATAGAAGTCACAATGAAGGATTCTGGGAAAGTTAAGTTATGACACAAAAGGGACATTCCTACGTCACAATTACATAATGAAAATTCTACACAAATAACCATCTTATCAATTTAAAGTCTTACCTTCCAAACAAACAAGAGTTTGCAGTGAGCGGAAAATGAGTTCCATCCGTCCCATTTCTCTTAACAATAACAATTTTCCCCAAAAATGGCATTTTCACATTTGTATATCTTTCCTCTAAGGAAAAAAATGAAAAATTATTGCAGATTTCAACACACCTTGGTGACCATATGTAGAAAATTCATGGTTGTGCATATCATTTACTACCACAACTAAGATCACAGTTATTTTGAATAGAAAAAAAATTACATTATGACTACAGGGAAAACATGTTTTAAGTCTATAATGAGTTCCAGCTGTCATAAAGCATTGAGTCACACCTCCTGGTCATATGATTTGGATGCTGGGCAACTTGTCACTTATGAATAGTTGCCAAGCACCCTGAGAGTATGCAGTCACCATCTACAATCTTCTCTGCTGGCTTCCCCAGAAACTCAATGAAGATATAAACAGTAATTTGTTTATTGTTGACTACTCAAGATAAGTAGTACACATTTTTTAAAATCCAGAAAATTAAATTGTGAGAAAAATCAAAAGAGGGAAAAAGAAAAAAACTACAATAATCCATTAATGCAATGTAGAAGTATTAATGCAATCTACCAAAGTTTTCTTCTTTGGACCTGGAATTTAAATTTATTCATTTTATTATTTTACATCTGGATTAGAATTATAGTTAGCAATCTCAGTTGCTTTAGATATTAGGTGGGTAATCCCTATGCCAGACAATCTCTTAATGTTTTCTGGAATGAGAATGCAACCTAGGACATAGTGGTAAGTAGACTACATGCTGCTCCCCAACGAACTATTTCTGGCAGAATGTTCAGAGATCTTACCAGGCTTGAACCTTGAGAGCCTAAACTATTCATTGGGTGAATTTGGATTTCATGCCTCCTGGAGCTGGGAGGGCACCTTGTCACATCAGAAAAAGGGCAGGGGAATTGAGAAGCAGGCCAATATGTAGCGTGAGCAAACTCACAAGTTGTGTCTGATTTTAAGCCTGACATTACCTGCTTGAATGCTGGGGAAGTTTCCTGCAAACTGCAAGTTTACATTTGTCTACCTACACTTGTAACTGTAAAAGAAAAAAAACCCAGCATAGATTAACCCAGAAATTGAAGCCTTCTGTAGTTCTTAATAGAAAGGAAAAAGCAATAAACCTATTGAAAAATACTATTTTTCTTACATCTAAAATGGATCCTTTTCTCAATTTGTACTTAACCCTTCTCTTCAACTAGGTTCACCCAGTACAGGCAGAATACCTGTTTTTGTTGTATGTGTTAGTCTAAAATAGCAAGCCAATCACAGCGCCTGAAACATTCTCAGAATGGCTTTATTTTATATGGAAGTTGGTGTATAAAACCAGTATTATTCAATGACAGGGTAAAATCTCCTACAATATGGGCAAATTAGTGAGTTTGCATCACTAACACCAGCCAGTTTCAGTTTCAAACGTTTGGGAAGTCGATTTGGATGATTTAAAAAGACCAGCAGCCAAATTATAGGAATAAAGCCACTCAGAGCTACCTATAGCATTCTTAAAGCTATAATAAATACCTTGCTGATATCTGCTGTAAAATGTCATTACCAACAATCATATACCACATCGCGCACATTTGCCCTACATCAAAACCTCGTTTCCTCCTAACACAGCGCTCACCGAAGTGCACGATTCGAAGAACCGTAACAGAGTAACTGCCATTTATCTCATAAGGCACAAAACCAGTTCGTTCATTTGTTGTTCCTCTTCTGCTTTCGTCTCAAGCCACGATTTGAGTCGTCCTTTTTTAGATCGTAACAAAAAATAAATCATTTTCTTAGATACAGTCTAAGGCAGTGTTTCTCAACCTTGGCGACTTTAAGATGTTTGGACTTCAATTCCCAGAATTCCCCAGCCAGCTTTGCTGGAAT
>JANHFJ010004799.1:17329-27754 GCA_032468195.1 Cerberus rynchops | reverse complement strand
AGAGGTGAAGGCCGAGGTATATGAAGCAGTCCACTCTCTCCACTGGGCACTTGTTGATGATGGAGGTCTGGTATGTCCTTTTCTACTTTGTGCTAAAGTCCACTATCAGCTCCTTTGTCTTGCTGACGTTGAGGAGGAGGTTGTTTTTCTGACACTAGTTCTCCAGATTTCTAATCTCATCTAGGTAGGCCATCTCATTGTTGTGGGAGATCAAGCCCACCACAATGGTGTTGTCAGCAAGCTTGATGATGGTGGTGGAGCCCATAGTGGCCGTGCAGTCATATGTGTATAGGAAGTATAGCAGAGGGCGCAGAACGCATCCCTGGGGGGCTCTGGTGTTGAGATGAGTGAGGTTGAGACATGCCCACTCATCCTTACAGTCTGTGGTCTCCCGGTTAGAAAGTTGGAGATCCACTGACATAAGAGGTCTACCAGCCCAATCCTCTGCTCAAGCAGGACACCATATATCATTTCAAATGGCTGTGTTCAGTCTCTTCTTAAAGGCTTCCAGTGATGGCACACCCACAACTTCTGGAGGCAAGATGTTCCACCAGTTAACTGTTAATTGAGTATCTCCTCCCCCCATCTTTTCCATTGGTCAGGATTTTTTTTTAAAGTTTCCCCACCTCCAAATCATTCAGGCACCTGAAAAAGAAAACTGATTTTAAACAATCCACAGCTGAATAGTTTAGCATTTTCTCTAATAATGCTTACTTGTTTTTTCTTTTTGGAACTACTTCTCCAATGTAGTGCTAGGGGTCCTCCAGGTGTTGCTGTGCTATGATTTCCAGGAACTCCAACGGAGAAGAATGATGAGGGATTCTGGGAGTTGTAGTTCAGCGCCAACTGGATGGCTCCCGGTTCTTCATCCCTGCCTTAATTGTGTACTTTTGATCTTTGTGACTCTCCTGGTGGGGCTTCTCTACCTGCAGGCTTGTGGTGAAGGTAGACCAGAGGTGAAATTCAGCAGGTTTTAGCAGGTTTGCTAGAACCAGTAGTAAATTTTCTAAGCAGTTTGGAGAACCTGTTGTTAGAAGAATTTTCCCTTTTTCCCCCACTTTACAGGGTTAATCCACACAGCCACACCCACCAATCCATGCCCATAGAACCGGTAGTAAAAAAAATTGAATTCCATCACTGAAGCAAATCATCTAGATTCCTTACCCTCAGGTTTCAGACCTGAAGACTCTGCAGGGAAAAAATTGCACTAATTGATATAGATTATATGTGGCAGGATTTTGAGAGAATGCACTCTGACCTTTCTGGGCCTAATAGATCCCAACTCTATTTTCCCACCTTTTATTGTACAGGAAAGACTGTGGAAGTCCTTCCTTATGCATCAAAGTGATGAGGAATATCACGAAGAGAATTGGGTCCAAATTATATTCCAATGGCACAGAGTAGCTATTTTTCCATAAAACATTATAACCAGTTAAATTCTGTTTGTAGCTCCTAATGCATTCCTTTGACAGGAGAGGTACATGGCATGGGAGTTCTCTTCATGGTCAAAACTCTGAAACTGATGTTCTATGGTCAGGAAAACTTTACCCAGTTTAGATGTATCTGTTTTGGGAATGGGATGCTTTGGAGAGTCAGCCTCAATGGCACAGCCTTAGAGTTGATTTATCAGAATTTGCTCAACATGAGGCTGCCTTTGAACATGATCTTTAAAAATACAACTGACCCAAATGCAGCTGCCTACTTGGTGATAGGCCAAGTTTAATTTTAGTTATATTGTGTGAGCTGCACAGGCCCAAATATTATTTAAAAGTGTTGTTATCTATAAAACAATTTAAAGTTCAAATCTTAGATAAAGGTGATTTTTTTTATTTTACTAAGCAGAGTATATCCATCTTATAAATTCCATCTGCTTTTCACTCTGCTCCATTATGTGAAATTAAGGGAATAAGGTTCAGGAGAGGAGGACTTTCTCTGACTGCCATTATGGAATATTTTCTCATTTGAAGATGGCTCCTTCTTTGTTATCCTGGAGAGAGAGGGAAAAATAGATACTTTCTGCCAGAGTTAGGGAGCCTGATTGATTATGTGCCATCAAGTTATGTGGACTCTTAGGAACCACATCAATTTTTCTCCATAGTGATCTGTCCCAAATCTGGTTGTCAGGGCTTCCAAGAGTTCATCCACCTTGGTGCTGGTTATCCAATCTTCTCTTTCCTTCAAACTTTCCCAGCATTAGATCTTTTTCCAGAGAGCTGGATCTTCACACCATGGATCCAAAATAAGATAATTTGAATCTGGTCTTTTGTGCCTAGAATGAGAATAATTTTCCCCTCTTTTGCTCTTCTTCATGAAGCACCTCCAATTCTTTGCATGAGTCAATAGTTCATATAAATTCAGTATTGCTGATAGTTTATTGCCTGACTTTAGCACTCCTGTATAAACAGAAAGAGAAAGACAATTTTGAACCAAAATTGTGTTCAAAATGTGCAAAGAACTGTTTCTTGATTAATTTAGGGATTATGGTATATTATTTATTCTCAGCTCTTATGTACCTTAATTTTTGCATTATTGTAATTGTTTTATTTTTAAAAAGAAATGTCCTAGAGAATCAATTGGTGAGATGGAGAAGAAATTGAGAGGGGGGAGGGAAGGAGGGAGGGACAGACAGAGACGGAGAGAGAGAGAGAGAGAAAGGGAAAGACAGACAGACAGAGAGAAGAAGATGAGAGAGAGATGAGTGAGAGAGAGAGAGACAGAGAGACAGAGAGAAAGAGAAAGATATATAAAGAGAGAGAGAGAGAGAGACAGAGACAGAGACAGAGATGAGAGGTAGAAAGAAAGACTGGCAACTTAATCATTAAGTGAAACCGGGTCATACTTATAATCTTACTTCAAAGGTTTTCTTTCTTTCTTTCTTTCTTTCTTTCTTTCTTTCTTTCTTTCTTTCTTTCTTTCTTTCTTTCTTTCTTTCTTTCTTTTTCTTTCTTTCTTTCTTTCTTTCTTTCTTTCTCTTTCTTTCTTTCTGCTTCACAGTTCATAACTATGGATATTGGTTGTATAATTATAACAAAAAGTTTATCTTGTTCACCGCTGTGATAACTGCAGTCACTAAATGAGGCAGTCATTAAACAAGGATTAACTGTATTTTCATATTATGGAGTGTCATCTTTTAAGACAATGCTATATATTAAAGTGATTTTACTACATATTTTAATATAAATTGTCATTTTTAGTGCAGGAATAAAACAAATATTTTTCTGGCATCTACTTGGGGTCAAGAAAGAACAGAGCAAGATTCAGCTCCTTATTGAGGTTTCTGTAAGATAACAAACTCAAACCAGGCATTACTTCTCTTGTTTTCTCTGAGAGCTAAATATGATGGATATAAGGTATGGAAGCTTCCCCTTTCTCAGTTTTTATTGAGGCACAATCATTTCTATCTTTGCAAACTGCAGAGATTCTCTGAGATTCTCTTTATTTTTTACCAGCAATCATCACCTGATTGTATTATAACTAATAATATATTTGCCACATACCTTTAAAAGAGAAGTTGTTTTAGTTTTACAATGTATATGTGAGATAGCTCTGGTGTGAAAAATTGGGCAGGATCATATATTATACTAAGCCACATATTTCTAACCATGGTTTGTAGAATAAGCCCTGATTGACTTGGTTACATCTTTTCATTGTACAGGGTTTACATGTTACATGAAGCCATAACTAAGAAAACTACATTAAGATTTTGTACAATGTGTAAGCTAGAGGGGGCCAAATGTATCAAATAGCAAGTGCAGCAGGGAGATTAAAACCCCATCCCTTTTTAATGTGCATTATATTGCATATCTATAAAATACTCATGCCTGTCTTATATAATTGATACACATGCATACATTCTTGTGGACTCCCTTAAATTAATGCCTTGTTCCAAAACTGCAGGGACCTTTTACACTTGCTTTCCTCACATACAAACCTAACTCCCAAGCAACTTGTCTGTTTCTGAGTTCTGAGAAGAGATCATGGTAAATAAGGGAGACAGCTGCCAATCTGATATTGCCCTGCTTAAAGGATGTAATTTTTAGTTGCTCTTTTGCATGGAATAGTTTTGTACTGCACATTAGTTCATTTCTGTCTGGCTCTTGACAGCATATTAAGAAGAATTTGAGACAGTGGAACTGCATCTGAGAAATGACCAATTTGCATGGATTGCCTCATTTAATGTAAAAGCCCTTTTCTATTTTGACTTTGACAAAGATGTGATTTACAAAGCTGTGGTAATTGTAAAATGCTATTATAAATCCTCTATCTCCATCTTGTGTCAATCTGTAATACTGCAGAATGCATCCCAGGGTGGAATACAGACAGGGTAATTTTAATCAGTTCAGGTATAATTATTTCTTTATTCCATTTCTGTTAGATTCATAGTGTTGTAGCCTTACCTAAAAGAAAAAAAAATACAACATATTTTCTGTTATTGATGCACTGACTTGAGTGATTACTTTTCTCTGAGCAGTCAAAATGATCTTCGAGAGCTACAGAAGGAAAACACCAACTGCTTGGAGGCACCCTTTGGCTTAGAATATCTTTAGAGAAAGACGAAAGAGTGGGAAAAAACTCTCCAGAACAGCTTACAAAGAAGTAAGCATTCTGTTTTGTTGACTAAAATGGTCGGGGAGAGAAGTATTGAAGAGAGATCCCAAAAGTGCTTTTCCAAAAGGCAACTGGATTCTCTTGTGTTTTTTCTTTGAAAATGTTTTGTTTCTAATCCAAAAGGGAAAAAAACCCAAGAAAACCCAGTTGCCTTTTGGAAAAGCACCTTTGGGACAACCATAACCTGGATGACTGGGAATCTTCATAGACAATTAGACACCATAGACAATTAGACTTCATAGACACCAAAATTTCTATTATTAAGATAGGCAGTTAGTTAAGTGAATCATGTCTAACTTTTGATATTTTTGACATGGTTGTTAAGCAAATCACTGCTGTTTTAAGTGAATCATACAGTTGTTAAGCAAACCCATTGATTCCCCATTGATTTTGTTTGTTAGTAAGCCCCTTGGAAAGTCACAAATGTCAATTAGATGACCTGAGATGTTGCAATCATTGTAAATGCATTTGAGCTGCCAAACTCCTAAATTTCAATCATGTGACTGTAGAAAATGCTCTGACGGTTGTTTGTGGACCAGTTGTAAATAATATTTTATAACATCATTGTAACTTCGAATGGTTGCTAAGAGAATCGTTGTAAGCCAAGGACTCTCTATATTGGCTGACTAGAATAGTAAATAAGCACTCTCTCAGTTCACCATAATTTTGCAAGTTTCATGCTGCTGAATATAAGAAATTCCTCCAGAGAGTCAGGTTATTGTTCCAACTCACCCAGTAGGATCAAAATTGATTGTTTTCAGGCAATGTTTTGGACAGATTTTTCCACATCTTTCTGGAGAACTTTGCATTGAACCAGAAAACTTTACTACAAATAGCCAGAAATAAGAACGTTCCAAGGAACAGGTTACTAGAGAAGGGGAGGTAAGAAGCTGGTGTCCCTTCTGTTTATATCCAAGCATTGTGATTGAATAACATCATGGTTGGGCTGGAATTCATAGGCTTAACTCAGGATGATTCTAGAGCTCAAGGAGCAAAGTGCTTGCTTTAAATCTCATGTTTCAACTCCTGATCAGTCTTCTGATAATGGGAAGGATTTATCCCTGTGAGTCTGGGACAGATACTGCCAGCCAGAACAGAAAGATTAGGCTAGTTGAACAATGTTTTCACTCATTATAATGCAGTTTCAGAACTGTTTACTATGCCTCTTGGCATCAGAGAACACTTGGACATCTGTACAATGCAGAAAGTGAAGCTTTAAAATTAAGCAGTCTTTATAGAATTTGCATTGCTAAAATGGAAATTTGTGCTGAAATTGTGAAATTACACCATCCTATAGCTATGAAACCTAGATATAATTCATTACCTGTTTCCATAACATGTTTACCTGGATCAATGAGGGTTTGTGTGTTGTGAGATCCAAAAAGGAACCAAGTGATCCACTCAATTACCCCAGGAGATTAAATTTTCCCTCAACAAGCCCAATGACACATAGGATTAGACAAATTCCCAGCCACCTGTGTGATGGAACTGAACCTATTCAGTTGCATATCTAGTTTTTGAAAAGAAAGGGATGGTGAGATAAAGTATTTTTAAAAAATAACCTCTAGTAGAAACTCACAGCAAAGCCTGATAGCACAAAAACATACTTCCCAAATATTGAATCAAGAAGCTAGGAATTTTTAAAGAAGACTAAGAGGAGGCATGATAACAGTGTTCAGGTATGTAAATGGACTAAGATCAGAAATAATGAGTACAAACTATAACTACCTAGATTTTGTTTCAATACAAGGCAAAACTTCCTGATTGTAAAAAAATCTTACAAGAGTGGAATGGTCTATTTATAGAAGTTATAAATACTACATCACTGGAAGATATTAAGAAGAAGCTGGATAGCAACATCTCATGAATAGGTGAATTAGTTTTTCCACACATTGTAAAATGTTGGACTAGATCAGGGGTGTCAAACCACAGGGTGCTTAGATCTGGCCTAGGGGAAGGGGTACCCTGGAAACAGTGAAGACTGGCCTGTGGTGCTTCTGCTAAAGAAAACAGAGTTTAGGAGGGCAGCACGCGGCCCTCCCAAGCTCTCTTTCACTGACAGAGGGTTGCAAGAGGCCATCACAGCCGAAAACGGAGCTTGGGACCCCATTTTCACTCATAGAGCACTCGGGCCTCCACAGACCTCCCTAACACAAGTGATTTCAAGCTGGCCACACCTACCCTGCCCCCCCCCTCAAGATCAAACACAACCCTGATGCAACCCTCAATGAAATTGACTTTGACACCCCTGGACTAGATCATCCTTGTAGTCTATACTAACTCTACAGTTCTGTGATTCTATAACATTCTAGAGAAATAGGCAGAGCTCTGATAATTTCAAAATGGGTGACTTTCCAGCCTGTTAGATTGTAAATGCCAAAAGATTACAGGGCCTTGGCTAGATTGGTGGAGGGATCAGTGACTTTGAAGTAGGTCAGGTCAAGAAACAGAAATCACAGGGATTCATGAATGATGCTTTATTGTTGTAAGTATAATAATACTGTTTTGAAAGTTGTCCAATTTTATTTCTGCCTGATCTATGTTAAAATCAAGGAGATGTTGTTCTCAATGTCCCTCTCATTCTTTTTCTATGTCTTGATCATGTAATCTCTTGTACAAGTCTCTCCTTAATTCTGATCAGTTCTGTTTGTCTTTATTCAAGGTAAAGCATGTTGAAGAAATAGAGCCAATGTGTCATACCATCTCAGAAAATTTTGGAAATTACCTGGAAAGACCTACTGTGCTGAGTACCCTTTAAAGCACCTGCTTTTAGACGTTGGCAAACCAAAGGTTACTAGTGAAACTAGGTTCATGAGAATCTAAAACAAACTTTGTCCTACATGATAAATGCTTGGAGTTCTGTCTATCTCTTGCTCTAATCTTTTGCAAACACGAGGCAAAAACTTCAACACGCAGAAGGCAAGGCTCAATATGAAGGCTCAAAATTGTGCTTTCCAAACTAATGCGCTAAGATGATATTTGTGTGCTTGTTATATATAGTTCACTGGAACTGAAAATATATCTCTTTTCATAGCGCAGGTGCTCAGGCAATTAGAATCATGCTGCAGAATGAATCCATGGTGCGAGAAAGATAGGATGGAAATAAAAAAGCTGGAGTGCTGTAGCAAAAAATGGCTGACACTGTTCTTTTTCCCTTTTCCTTGCTGTTCCACGCGCTTGGTGCATCTGAAGTCTGATTGACAGGGGCTGAGGCATTCGCAAGGGAAGAGAGATGCCAATTTTTGTCAAAGAAAAATGGAAGTGCTGTTGCACAGCTCTGCTGAGTGAGATCACTAAATCTTCAAGCTTGTTTTATAGTGGGGAAGCAGTGAAGCAGGAAATTGCTAATGCAAAGTATGGAGGAGCAGTTCTACTGCAGGGGGAGACTGGAAGAAGGATACAAAGCAGCGAAGTTTTAACAAGGATTTTCATCTTCAAATCCACTTTCCCTGCATGAAACATGAAAAGAAACAAGTCACCGCATTCATGGTGTGAATTAAGAGAAAGTGTCCTTCGTAAATAAAGTCAGTTCAGAATGAGCTATGAATTCCAGCATTACCAGTGATGAAGAATGTCTACTTCCCTTCCCTTTTTTCTTCTTGGTTCCACAAAGCTTTATCTGAAACCATTGCAAAGCTTCATGTATAAGAGTGGGGAGCTTGTGGAAAGATTGTTTCTCCACTGGTAGGAACATCTGCCTCCTGTCTGGAGCTTCTGTGTACTTTGCTAAGATCTATCTTCAGACATCGATTAGAATACTCTCCTTTTCCTCCAAATCTAGCCCAATATAAGCATGCAATCATGGCTTAAATGACAGATGAGGCATCTGGTTGCAAAAATGCTAACATATTCATGGCTTTCCTCTTCACAACTTTACATATTATAATATGATTTTAAGTGAGGAAAGGAATATATTTTGGAAACGAAAAGCTTTTTCTTGGAGCAATTGCTCAAATTTAAGGTGTTTATATAGTTACTGTTATTATTTTCCAAGGGGGCAAAAATACACACAATTTAAAATAAAAAATATGGATAGAAAGGATACTGGGATTTCCTTGCTTTTGTTTGTGTATAAATAAGAGGGCTTTAGTTGGTTCAGGATCTGCACTCATTAAATTTTTTTTTCAAATTAATTATTGGATGGTATTTTGTCCTAATGTAAGCATTGGTTGAATTCTATAGCCTACTAAATTTCAGCATTTCAATTTAGAAAACCCAAAGATTACTATATTTTGCTTCAAGTTCTTGAGACGCTAGAAAGAGTGCAGAAAAGAACAATGAAGATGATTGGGGAATGGAGGCTAAAACATATAAAGAACGGTTGCTAGACTTGGATATATCTATTTTAATGAAAAGAAGACCTAAGGGTGATATGATAGCAGTGTTATAATACCTAAGAAGCTGACAGAAAGAAGAGGTGGTCAACTTATTCTCCAAAGCACAAGGCAGGACAAGAAGCAAAAGGACAAGAAGGAAACTAATCGAAGATAGAACCAGTCTAGAATTAAGGAGAAATTTCCTGACAGTTAGAACAATTAATCAATGGGACAACTTGCCTCCAAAAGTTGTGAATATTCCAACAGTGGAGGTTTTTAAGAAGAGATTAGACAACCATTTGTCTGAAATGGTATAGGGTTTCCTATCTGAGTAGGACTAGAAGATCTCTAAAATGCCTTCCAACTCTGTTATTCTATTCTATTCTATTCTATTCTATTCTATTCTATTCTATTCTATTCTATTTCATTCTTTGTTGGAGACTATGAACTGATGGTGGTATTTTGAAAATCCCAATTTCATACTGATTTACATGCTACATTGACCACCAAAAGGCACCATGTCCTCAATTTGGCCCTTTGTTAGTTACAGGCAGGTTAAAGTAACCTGTAGGTTGTTCTGCTGTATTGCATCACAACAGTTGCAAGACCAGACTTAACTTTAAGCAGAATGATACAGATGCCTTATGAACAAATGCAGTTGGACAAGAAATGGAAACTCTGTTGGAGGGTTGTCTGTCAGATCACTTGACCTGCCAGAGTAAGGTTCCATAAACATTAAGGACCAGCACATAGAAGAAGCATTATCTGCATGTTTCTCATATCTCTCTTGTTATGTTGATGGAATTAAAAATATTATCTTTCTGTCTTTCTTACGTATTTTGCATCCAGGAAATGTTAAAAGAGGACCAAATAATTATGAGAAAAGATGCAAAGCAGAAAATCAAAGCTGCTTCTAGATGGAGTACAACAAATGGATTTGATACAGTATTATTAAAATAAAGAATGAGGATATCATATCTTAAAAATCAACAGTATTAAGTTTTAACAAAAGCTAATTAAATTTTTCAAATGTGGCTGATGTTAAATTATCTATTAAAATTTGGAATTCATTGATTCATGAATTGTTGGGTATATCAGGCTTGGAATATGGTAGAGAAGATTCAAGTAGCTAGAAAAAAACAGCAGTGCGAGATATAGAATCCTGGATTCAGAAAACATGTTCATTTTTAGCCTGTAAATTAGTTTTGTGAAAGATACAATTGAAAAACTGAGCTTTTTTATAGTAGTACTATATTTTATATAAAAGTGGGATGAATTCTGTTAAACTTCTGCTTTTCTTTTTCTAGCCTCATAGCACTAACATAATTTTAAGAAATAAAGGCATGGAGTAAGAGAAGAAAAAATTATAAGGGCCATGGTGTGTGTGTTGTGTGTGTGTGTGTGTGTGTGAGAGAGAGAGAGAGAGAGAGAGACAGACAGACAGACAGACAGAGACAGACAGACAGACAGACAAACAGACAGATATAATTTTTTCTTCTCT
>JANHFJ010004794.1:64127-79642 GCA_032468195.1 Cerberus rynchops | reverse complement strand
CTTCCTTCCTTCCTTCCTTCCTTCCTTCCTTCCTTCCTTCCTTCCTTCCTTCATTCCTTCCTTCCTTCCTGCCTTCACTCCTCCGATGGCTCCTTTGTTCGGCTACTGCGGAGGAAGGCCCCACCCCTTTGTCCTCTGGTGGTCTAGGCTTTGGTGCTTTCCCTGGTCTCGCCTTCATCTGCTGGAGACCTCTGGATCCCCGCCCCCAGGAAGTGAAGGATGCTACTGCTGCATGTGAAAGCATGCAGGAGAAAGTTTTCAGGAAGCAGTTTCTTCCGAATCCAACTTTTGCCTTGCAAGATCTCTAGAGAGGAGAAGGGGGTAGCAAGGAAGCTGCATGAGGGAAGACTTCCCCAACAAGTCAGCATCCTTACCATGCATGATTGAAAACAAGGATTCCCTTTTGAGAAACGCCAGCTTCCCTTGTGCAGGACCAGGGAGAGCTGCTCCACTGCTACCACCTCTTTCTCTCCAGAGATCAGTCAAGGCAGAAGTTAGACTCACAGGAAATTGCTTCCTGCAATCTCTCCTCTGTGCTTCCACACGCAGCAGCATCCTCCTGCTTAGCTGGGACAGGGCACTGGACAGGGAAATGCCAACGACATCTGTGATAGAAGTACATCTCACTTGACATGCTCTCCACATGCACACACAAGCTTGGAATTTCTATCTACATCTGAAATTGCAAACTGCTATTCATGCCTGGGCCTGGGGAAAAAATCTCTCCCTCTGTGGATAAATGATAAAACTCCCCAAACTTGGAATGTGGTGTATGTTTTCCCCATGTCAAGTTAACCAATGCAACTTGTTTTGTCCCAACCCAACCATCCCAAATTACTGGCCAGTAAGCAGTGTCAAGCTGGCCACACCCACCCACCCATGCCCACCTAGTCATAACCATGCCTACCTGGCCATTGTGAATCATCATAATCTTACATGCAACTGGTCCTTTGAAGGCAACCATGATGCTGATGTGGTCCTGAATTATAGCATCTCAGGTTCCAAGACACCATTCGTTGTTCACCTCCCCCATTTGTCAGGATATTATGGGAGGAGATAAGTCTTTGGGCAATGCCAAGTAATTTTAGGAATTCCTGCCAAAATTACAAAGTTAATTGGACCCCATTATCTGAAATGTGTTCCTGGGCCCCATACATACATGAAGGGGTTGGTGAGAAATTAATGTGATAATTAGTATGGTGGAACTTTCACTTTACTTGGGTGGAGAAAGCCCAGGAATTTCAGATTCAGGATTTCTCCAGACTGTGCCAATACAATGTCTTCAATAAAATCTTATTCTGAAGACTTTCATCTCTTTGGAGTTTTGATTGAGCTGCTGATATTGTGTGGAACTCTGTCATTAATCTGAATCCCTCAAAAGAAACAACTTGTCGGAGTTTGACTGCCGGAGTATTGCGCCCTGGCACTCTCCAAACCCCTCAGATTGCGTGAAGAGCTCAAGGAAGATGGGGGAGAAAAATGTCGCAGCGGACTCACCTGCAGAAGTGGTGTTGGTGGCCCTCAACAAGTCTGCCAGCCTGATGGAGACGTTGACTGCCATCGTAGGAGTGATGAGCACAGCACCCGAGCTTTTACAAGAGACCTGACCTAAAGTACAGCTCATCAGGTTGAGCACCCAGGAGGAACCAGTTCCATCTGCAGGAGCAGCAGCCAACCTGGGGCTGCAGACACCGCACACCATGAGGAAGCTGAGGCGGAGAGTAAAGGGATCAAGCAAAGAGGTCGGCACCCCAAAGAGTACATTTGGGAATTTGCCGGGTGGCCGGAAAACTCCGAGATTGGCCCAACCGATTGCTGATCCATTACTTCAAAGAGGGCCTGGATCCAAAACTCCGAAAGGCATGCGGAATTAGGGGGGCTCCGGAAGGAATCCAGGACTGGTATCACCTAGCTGTGGTGATGCACCTTGAGATCTACCCCCATTGGAAAGCACCCTTCATGATATCAGTGAGGAAACCAGCATGGAAGTGGCCCACAGCGACACTGGCCCGCCCAGCCAGATGGACCCCTGCACCATAAATGATGTGCTACCCATGTGGTCAGCTTGGCCACCAGGCTTCTGAATGCCTTGCACCTGCTCCAGTCCCACAGGCAAGGCCTGCAGCCACAGCTAAGCAGAAAAAAGCCTCTCCATGCAAAATCAAAGATGGAGGGAAATCTGCAAGGCAAGTGTTGCAAACTCTCACTTAGATGGCCGAGGAAGGAGACACTTCAACCACAGAGAGCAGCCCTGTACTGAGCGACGAGTAAGCCCTCGAAGACCCAATGGTGAATGAGGATATTCCCTCCCCCTTCTTAGTTGAGACCCGCTTGGTCGTCTCACGAATGTGGAAAAAGAAGCCCATAGACACTTTCTTAGACATGGGGTGCATGAGATGCTTAGTAAGCAAGACCGTAGTCAAAGAATTAGGCATTCACACAAGTCCCTGCCCCAGCCAATACAGTTCAAACAGGTGGAGGGTCCCTAATGGGAGGTGCTCCCACAACCCTAATCACCGAATTGCTCCAATTGAGGAGCATTGGGAACTCATTCATAGTAGCTCCCAAAATGTCGAATCCTCTGATGCTAGGGCAGGCCTGGCTAGACAAGTGGGACCCAACCATAATGAGGGAAGAGGGTTATAGAAAGTTGAAGACAGCCGCTGGCCCTACGCCACTTCCACCCAATGGCCACCCCAGCTTTGAATATCCCGGCCAGCCAAAGCAGAGCCAGGAAACCGCAGCCACCACTACCAAGGCAGCTCCAGACACAACAGAAGTGCCAGGGGAATACCGAGATGTCATGGAGGTTTTCAGCAAGCAAAAATGCAATGTGCTCCTACCCCACCAGCCAACGGATTGCGCCATTGAGTTTGTGCCGGGGGTTGCACTGCCAAAATCCAAAATGTACTCAATGACCCCAAAAGAGATGGCCAAATTGAGGAATACATTGACAAAAATCTCATAAGGGGGTTCATTCAGCCCACCAACTCTTGAGTGGTGGCCCCCATCCTTTTTTGCGAGAAAAAAGATGGGTTGATGAGGCTGTGCATTGATTTCTGAGGGATCAACGCCGTTAGCATGGAAAACACTTACCAACTCCCACTAATGAAGGACATGCTCAATCACCTAGCCAAAGGCAAGATCTTTACAAAATTGGGCTTGCGGGAGGCGTACTACCGAGTACGCATCAGAGAAGGCAATGAGTGGGAAACTGCCTTCAATTGCCCCTTAGGGAGCTTCCAATTGAAAGTCATCCCTTTTGGATTACAAAGGGCCCCTGCGGTCTTCATGCAGTTATCAATGAAGTCCTTCATGAGCACCTTTACAAAGGGGTCCTGATCTACTTGGATGACATTCTTATATTTAGCGAGATACTTGAGGAATACATCCGACAAGTCCTATAAAAACTGCTAGCCACCAAATTGTATGCCAAACTGTCAAAGTACAAGTTTCATCACACTGCGCTGGACTATTTGGGCTACAGGATTTCTAGCAGGGGGATAGAAATGGACCCAAAGAAGGTCTCGGCTGTCCTGGATTGGCAGCCCCCACAGACCCAGTGACAACTCCAAAGCTTCCTGGGATTTGCCAACTTCTACCGGCAATTCATCCCAGCGTTTGCACAGGTGACACTGCCATTAACCGAGTTGTTCAAAACAGGGGAGGGATACTCCAAAACCTGGCCTACCCAAACGCTGCAATGGACAATGACTTGCCAACAAGCTTTCAAGATGCTGAAGAAGCTGTTTGTACAAGAGCCTGTCCTTCAAAAGACTTATGTTTCTTTGGAGTTCTGATTGAGTTGCTGATGTTGTATGGAACCCTGACACATAGTGTCATCCAGATCTAGTTTTAGTTTTGAAACCTTGCTGACAAAGTTCTGTGAATTGTTGATGTGATGGGTGGTATTGCAAACCAGAGGCACTAATAAGGTGGTTAGATATTTTGTAGTGATGGAATTGATGCTGTTGTCAATTGGTTTGAGTGGAGTTCCCTCTTTGTGGATTTTGAGAACTCCATATATGCATGAAATGGCTTCCTCAAATAAAGGTGATAATATTGTGGCTTGTCTATGACATTATCCTTCAGTAATTATTGCAAAAAATCAATGTGCTTTTTCTTATAACTGCTGGTAGGATCTCTTCTGAGCCTTATAAGTAGCAGTGTCCTTCATACAAAGCAGTGTCATGGGAAAAGAAATAAAAATTAAAAGTCTCAAGTTTCTTTATTTTGACAATTGATTAGAAAAACAAAGTCTTGAAGAGTACAGTCACAGCCATCCCACTAAAGTATTAGTGTAACTTAGATACTGTTAGAATTTACTAAAAAATACAAAATGTAAAGTCATTGTATGGATAATAATTAAATGATATGTTTTAAGGTTTTAAATATCAAAGTAAATTTGGGTGAAAGTATAAAGTATTAATATATATAGAAATAGCTAACATAAAATAGAAAATGATTATATCATTAAAATCTATGGGTAAACTTAATAATTGATATAATTAATGCAACACAGATAGCTCTCAAGTTACGATCATTAATTCAACAATTGTTCAAAGTTATGATGTCATAGAATGAAGGACTTCATTACCAATTTCTGAAGTTTAGCCACTACAGCATCCCCAAGGTCACCTGAACATAATTCAGGTGCTTGGAAACCAGTATACAACAGAAGAATCAGAAAGTACATAATCTTACTTTCATCTCCTAGCCACAGAGAGAAAATTTTGCCTGCCTTCCTCTGTTTCTCCCTCTTGGATTTTTATTTATTTTATTTATTTATTTATTTATTTTATTGAATTTTTATACCGCCCCCTCTCCCTAGGGACTCGGGGCAGTGTACAGCAATTAAAAACCCACATAACAAAAATTAAAAACCAATTAAAAAAATTAAATGTCTGCAAATTAAATTAAAATTAAGTTAAAAATTTAAAAAGTTTAAAAACTAACATTTAAAATAACCCTAGGCATCAGGCCAGGCCGGCTAGCTGGAAAAAGTGAGTCTTCACTGCACGTCGGAAATCTCAGAGGTCAGTAATGCTATAGAGGCAAAAGCAAAAAAGTCCAATTTCTAGAGTTCCGTGAGATGCCATAGTTTAATCAATGGGACCCAGCGCATGCTCACCCTGCCACAGGATGGGCAGTAATAATTGAAGACAAACTGTGTTATAAATTACTGGGCCAAAACTATGTTTAGATTTATAAATGGGTAACCAACATCTTAAATTGCACCTAGAAGTGCAATTTAGTAGTAACCAATGCAGCTCATGAAACAGAAATCTGATATAGGTGTACAGCTTGCACAGTCACATTCTGGATCAGCTCTAGCTTCCAAGGGATCTTTCAAGGGCAGTTCCATGTTGAGTGAATTACAATAATTGAGATGGGAGAGGAGTCTCTAAGTATAAGGTTTACAAGGCAGACCAAATCAGGAAACTCACTCCACAGGAAGAACAGATCTATACTTTATTGAGGTATATTATAGTAACTGGATAGCAGGAATCCTATTAAAAGCCTGTCAGAGAAAAAAATATCTATACATTCTGGGCATTTATTTATTTATTACACATATCTACTTCCTATTCCATAGATTCAAATTGGATTACTACAGTTTGTACAACAAAATCCATAAAATTAATCCACCCTATAAGTTAGTTACAACTAAAAGAACAAAAAACAGAATGGCTGCTCAACTGCCTTGTCACTCATCAAGCGCCAACTGAAATAGAATAATTTCATAGACTTCTGAAAGATCAATACAGATGTTGAGATATTTTAGGAAATAGGGTGTCACAATTCCTTGGGACAGCAATAGGAAAGTTCTGCGTTTGGAATTTCAGCTTTTTTTTAAACTTATCACAATGTTAAGGTAACTAAAATCTGTTTGAGGAGAAGGTTCCACAGGCTTACAAGAAGAGCTTTTTAAGTCAGAACCACTATTTTGAATTAATCTTACAAATGTATTGGCAAATGCCATGGTGAGCATAATGCTAACGTTAGGCTGTGCAAAGGGTTCATACCTCTTAACAGCTGTGTTGCTATATTTGTAGTTTCCAGGTTAACTTCAAAGACAGACCCAAACAGAATATGGGTTACATTACTCTAAATGTATAGTAATGGGGAAAAAAAGAACCACTATTGCCAGTATATCCTGATTCAGAAAAAAGCTTAACTGATTTTATTTATTTATTTATTTAATCAAATTTATATACCGCCCCCTCTCCCTAGGGACTCAACCACCTCCAGACCTGCATCAGCAAAAACTGCACTTCTATAATGTTCCAGTTGCCATGGTTTCACTTGCTCCTCAAACATAAGATGTGATTTCAAAACAACTCCATAATCATGGACCTGCACGTTCAGGTGAAATACAACCCCACCTAGAACACTAGAATTGAAGAGTTCAGAAGGATGTCCTTTAGTATTGAATACCAATGAGGGGACAACAAGACCAACAAGGTTTCACCCTCTCCATTCAGATTGAGCAATTAATGCAAGTTTGATTTCATGACCAAGTCTGAATCTTGAATGGAAAGGACCTAGGTCAGTGATGGTGAACCTTTTTGACACCGAGTGCCAAAAAGATCGCACAGAAACATCACATGCACATGTGCTCATTGGGGCCACGCTCCAGAAAAGCCAAAGTTCAGGGGTTCTAGCACACATGTGCACCCAATGATCAGTTGGCTGGTGTGCGTGTGCACACCAGTTTTCAGCACTGTCATGCGTGCAAAGAGACTATACTCTGGAAAAGCCAAACTTCCAGGTTCTGGCACGCATGTGCACCTGAAAATCATGGGTGCCAGTTTTAAACATTGCCTCACACGCAGACAGCTGATAGTTGTGCATGCATATGCGCCAGAAACCTGGAAGACAAACAGGCAAGGCTGCACATGCTAGGCAACATGGCTTTGTGTGCCACTTTGGGCACATGTGCCATAGGTTTGCCATCACTGATGTAGGTAATCCATTTCATCTAGGATGTTGCCTAAATCGCTGTATCGAATGATGCTTTCTTCAACAGAACTGCATCATTACTTCTTTCAAAGTGAATCTCTTTCAAAGACCTAGTGATCACCTCCAAATGACACATGAAACCTATCACCAATTGGCAAAATTCAAAGAGCAGAAAACCTGTCCTTTTGACTCTACAAATCAGGCAAAAACTAAATGATCCTAGGTAATGTGAACATAACAACTGAAGTCTGCAGTTCATTTTTCATCCCTTTTTCAAATCATCATATTGCAGGTGATTAATAGATATATGTGTAGCAACTACCTCAGTTAATATAATTTTATAAATATTAACTTATAATTTTAATTGTTAAAATTAAGTAATTGTAAAGACATCATATAATCTCTAAAGAGATAATTCAAGTAGATGCAAACTTCTATTCTATTCTTCCAGGGTCTTCTTTTCATAGTTATCTAATGCCTCATTAGAATGACATATATTCATATAATAGTAGATTATATTATTACTATTCTAATTATTATTATTCTAATTATTCTAATTAGAAATAATAGTTGGGAAAATACTTGTTTTCACTGTTACACTGCTTAACAATCAATCAGTAACACGTTATTAAATAAACACATGAAAAGTTGCTCTTTTAGAAATAATTAAATTTTAATAATCAGAATGTTTAGGGATGTAATTGATGTAATTCTCTTTCAACAAATTTGCATTTCTGTTTTCTGGAAATCATAAAAATTTCTTTGTCCATATTCAAGTTTAGAAATGTAGTGTTAGAGTAGAAATATATGGCAACCTTCATTATTTCTTTTAAAAAAATACAAAACATTTTAATGTTTAAAGGACATTTAGCAAAGCAGAAAGTTCAGTCCTGCATTTAAGTATTTCATTTAAACATGAAGTCAACATGGATGCTCAAATTTTGACATCTCCTGTGGCATGAAGTTTGCATTTATGGAATAACTTTAATATTCTGCATATATTATACTGGAAATTGCCAGATATTTCTTGCTTACTATCTTTTTTTTTAAAGGAATGGCCCTCTGTCATCACAGAAAGCTTGTTAAGAAATATTTCTTGTATCCACACCATTTAGCATGTTCTGAGTCAGATATCAAAACTGTAATAATTTTTATTAAATATCTCCTGGCTAGATATTTGTATATGCTGAAAACATTTAAAATGTAAGGGCTGGGATATTTCTTTACAACACTAAAATAATAGAACAAGAAATATATGTTGATGGTAGAAGAAAACTGAGTAACAAACAAACTAACATTAGGGAGATCAGAGCTGGGCAATGTATAGGATACAAGAAATATGAGCAAAACTATATTTAACATAGTTATGAAACATGTGCTTCCATACTTAACACACAATGGAAAATGTGTACAAGATTCTGGCCTTGTCATCCTGCAGTGTGGTGGAATCATCATTTGAATGGGAAGGGGGAGTTAAGTGGTGTCCCAATGTGAAATCACTCCAGGGAGGAAAACATCATAATCCAGACTAGGAAAGCCTTTTGTGCTTGTTCCCAAGAAAATGCAGCCAATCTGGTGAGATTATTTTAATACAGGTGGTGAACAATGAGATAACTACTTTGGCCTATTCACAGAGTGTTCTGATTCCTTGTGCCTGACATTCAAGTAATGACGTGGCTACTGTAGTGACGTCACTACTGCATTGCTTTATCTTTTGCAGATTTAGACTATTTTAAGAAAAAAGTATGTCTTCCCCAATCAGAAAAGACAACTCAGGTAGTGGTCCTCTCCTGGGTACATACCAACAGGTTTCTAAAAGAGCTTCTCCTGTAACACTGGGAAAGTTCTTATTCATTGTCCCTCAGTTATTCATTCAATTACTATGTTTTTGGGATTTTTGAAATCAATACCAGTGCCTTTAATTGCATATGGTAAACTTATAGAAACTATAGTATTGCACATACTTCAGCCCCATATTATTTTATTTATTTATTTATTTATTTCCATATAATCCCATATAAGCCCATATAATCATGTTTTCTCAACACCTTGCACTGGTTAACAGACTAGACAACACACAAGGGTAGGCCTATATAAAATGTACTGCTGTAGCCAAGATGGGATGCAACCAAGGTGAAGACAACTGTTGCTAATCTGACTATTTCAGAAAGAGCAATGCCAAATACATAAGTGTAGTTATCCTTATCACGATCATAAGTTGAAAACCCAGAGACAGTTAAAAATCAAAGGGAGTTCCCAGACTATAGGCCAGTTCTTTTGGAAAGAGTGTAGTTTCATTGAAAACTGGCCTCAAAACATGATTTCTATTCATATTTGGATTTCATGTCAGCCCATTTCTGAAATAAGATAATGTGGAAGAGTAGAGTTTTCTGTCAGTGGTATACCAATAGCAATCCACTCCAAAACTCTGAATGACCTTCACCACTGGTTTCATATAAATATTAAACAACAAGTGATAAAATATGGAATCCTAAGACATTATAGATCAATGGCCTAATGATGTGGCCCATTGGCCACCATTCCTCCAGCAGCTGAATAAGAGGAGGAGGAAGCATAGGAGTCAGGGACAGCAGAAAGGCAACTTGAGAGCTCTGAGGGGGAAGAGGGAATGGAGCTGGCAGAGAGAGAGAGAGAGGGAGAGGGAGAGGGAGAGGGAGAGAGGCGGAGCCTGGGCCATCCATCAGCCCTCAGATGGAGACTCAACAGCACCCAGGTCTGGAGGTGGCTGAGGAGGAAGAAGAGGGATATCTGGGTCCAGTGCCCGATGCACAGATGCATATAAGTCAGAGAAGAGGAGAGCAGTGGAAATCCATGGGCCGATCCTTGGGAAGGAAGAGCCACTGCTGATAACCACCACCACCCCCCTGCCAGCTCTGAGGATAAAAGGCAGAGGGCAGAGATGAATAGATGTGGCAGACAACTATTTATCTTCTGGCTGGCCAGACTTGTTAGCCTGCATTGAAAAGAAAACTTTTTGCTGGGGAAGCTGGCACTCCTAATAAAAGAATATTTGTGTTAACTTCAAAGGGTTTATTGTGATTGGGAAGCTGGGTCAGAACACCTAGGTGTTGAACAGGAGGCCCCAACAGGAGGTGTTGATCAGTTTCTGTATATGGTCTAAAAGGAAGACATACAATCAAGATCATTCCAACCAGCCAAATCAAGATACTATGTCAGGGGCATAGAATATCACTGATTGGTCCAGGAGAATCCACAGACCACATTTTCCCTACTCTGGAATAGCTCAAGACAACCAAAGCAATCATAGCATCTCAGTTGAAAGCATAATTAAAATACATTCAAGTAATCAACATTATCCAGATGTATCTAGAATTACAAGACTACCAAAATAGCATCCTACTTGGAAAAATGGATCTACTTTGACACCAGACAATTGTCAGAAGAATCCAAACCACTAAACGTTTTCAGAGTTTACTTCTTTCCACCATGAGAAATGTCAGTTTATACATTTCTTCCCTTGTCATCAGAAGAAGTCTGCCTATTTCACTTCCTATGTAGTTTCTTAATCAAACTGAAATTTGTTCCATCCCATGTACCAATTTACAAATAATTTTAAAAAGGGTACAAGAAATCTATCTTTCCCAAATTTGTAAATATTCCCAAATGTTCATATGCACCCAACAATGCAATCTACTTACAGTTATGGCAGGTTGTTCCGGTGTAACCTGTTTCATTACAATCACAGAAGAATGTTGTCCAAGATTGGGAACATTTTCCTCCATGTTCACAGTAGTTTGGTAAACACCTAATTGGGAAGACACCAATAAAACAGGGAATTTTAGTTTAAGCAGAATACAGATGATGAAAACAAATAACTTTTTTTTTGCTTTACATTTCTCTAAACTTCTATATTTGGCATAGAAATGGAAAAGAACCACCTTAACTCTTTTCTTAGCTTAAAACAAATACTTTCAGAAAAAACAGCTTGCAGGAAACAGATATAATTCAGAAGGGAGTCCAAATTGATACTAAAATACAGGCCAATGGTTTGAGAGTAGATAGCCACTTTTCTTCAGTATCCAAGCAACAATAATGCATATTTTATTCTATTTTCAGATAAGAAGAATGGATACCAGGTGAAAAGTAGTACACAACCTTTTAACAAGACTTTTCTTTTTAATATTACTTTTTTCAATTCTCACTGTAATTTCTGTTGATCATATCAGCATCTATCTATATTTACTTGCTCTGTGCAAACACAAATGGTCTATGAGTAAAAAGACATTTAAAAAAAAAAAAAGAATATTATGAATCAAATGCTTCTTCATTCTTTAGCCTTTATATTTTCACAATGAAAGCATAGAAATAGTATGAGCAAAGGGTAGGAAGACAACAAAACACCAGGTAGTTGACCTAAGCACTGGATAAAAAATTCACAAAGAGCTCAATTCAGCTTTATGACCTGCAGTGATGCAGTGGTTAGAATGCAGTACTGCAGGCTACTTCTGCTGACTGCCTGTTGCCAGCAGTTCTGCAGTTCAAATCTCACCGGCTCAAGGTTGACTCAGCCTTCTATCCTCCTGAGGTTGGAGTCAATAAATTGACTCTGTAAACTGCTTAGAGAGGGCTGAAAAAGCACTGTGAAGTAATATATAAGTCTAAGTGCTATTGCTATATGAACATGGTCACAGATTCTATTCTCTTTCTGCATTTAGTTATACCACTCAAGCTTGAAACTGGGTTTCCCTAGCTAATTTAAGCCTAATAATAACTGTTCCCAGGGACATGATTTGCAATTGGATTAGCATGCCATTTTGTGGTATGGGAAAAATAGAATACATGGATACTTTCAAAGACATTATGTTAGGAATGCATTATTGTTGGTATGGGAGAAAATTAGGGAACAACATTATTTGAAAATTCTAATCTGGCTTTCCACAATGTGCTGACTCATCCCAATGTGATGAATTTAGAGAATATTGTTAGATATAGAGATATTTTGAATATAAGTGGGGAACTCAAAACAAAACAAGAACTAAGTAAGCAAGGACTTGACATGACATGGTTTACACAAGTGCAGATACAGTCTAGATATGAGAAAGACACTAAGACAGATGGTTTTTTATAAGGAACTAACAGAATTAGATCAATTTACAGGGACAGATGAAAAACAGATAAAGAAAATATATACTTATTTACTAGGCATTAATATGGAGGAAGAGCAGGTGAAAGAGACAATGATTATATGGGTGAAGAATTTTGGTTATACAATAGAGTTTGATAAGTGGCAGAAATTATGGGATAAAATTATAAATTGACAATATCAACTGTGTATAAGAGAACCTACACAAGATGTTTTATAGACTGCACTTAGCACCCACAAGACTGGCAAAGATGTTTAAACATAACTTGGCTAAATGCAGGAAATGTCACCAGACACCTGGATCATACTATCATATGTGGTGGACATGCTCAATTTTAAATTTTAAACAAAGATACATACATAGTTGGAAAAAATGATAAAACAACGTATCAATCTAAAACCAAAAATCTTTTTATTGGACATTCTACCTGAAAAAATATAGCAAGGAAAATGTATATTTGATTTTACATATATTAACAGCAGCCAGGATTATATTTGCACAATATTGGAAAAATGAAGAGATCCCAACAGATTGGGCAGTGATTAGAAAAAATATTAGAATTTGCGGAAATGAATAGATTGACACTGAAAATTAAGGAAAAAGAACAAAATGAATACTAAGATATGGGAGCTATTTTATCAATAGTTAGATAAAAAAAATAAGAAGTAGAAATATGGATGTAATTAAGATTAAATATATGAAATAAAAAAAAGGTATCATATATGGTAAGAAATAGGAGATGACTATTACCTACAAGTTGCAATCTATGAAATTATAGTAGAACATGTTGTTATGTATTACTTGGTAAAATATAATGATTATTAAGGAAATTGTTGTATACCCAGATGACACATGGCTTAATGAATGATTTAAGTTTGATATGTAAATATAAAAAAAAACTTTTAAAAAAACCTAATAATAAATGTTTGTGAAATATAAGTGGATATAATTTTGTTCCAGTTATTTTCTGGTAAGAATTTGAAACACAAAAGGAACATATCCATAGCCAGTTTCATGAGGCAATAAAAAGTATACTATATAAGTGTGCTCTGTCTATGTAGCCAGTCCTACTAAATAACAAGGCTAGAAACTTGAGGTGTCCAATACTTTAAAATCTATAATTGATGGATTTCCCAGCTGGCATAAAAAATATCCACTAATTGCTCCCCATAACATAGTGAAGGCTATGTAGGGACATAGACTTGACAGTTGCCTTCTATCAGAACCCTTTCTAGTTTACTTTGGAGAGATCTGGTCTACAAGTAATATTACTGAAGGATCTAAACTATATCCAAACTGTTTTCAATAACTGTTGTGCTGCTATTGCTAAAGCAAACAGATGTCTTGCAGTGTAAGGTCCTGCCTCACCCGCCTCCTCAAGAAAGCATAACTCTTGAAATGAACAGCACTTCAAAAGGAACTTTTATTGGAAGGCAGTGATAGTAGAGAGAGTGTAGGCAGAATCTGAATTTTGTGTGCTGCAGCATTTGTTTAAACCACTCCTTTCAAGGCCCCTCCCAATGCCCAGTTCATCTTTGAGCCAATCCCAAGATGTGAAGATATTGTGAGAATTTTGGGCTGAAACGGTGATAACAAGCAGTTTCCAGGTGCCTCAGTCTTGCTCCTCTGATGTTGAGACAAAACAATGGCCCAAGTCACATTCCTTTCCCCTTAACATCCCCAAAAGTACCTCAAAGCTGAGAAAAGGAATAAAGAAAATCCCCTGCAAGTGTAACCCCAATTCTCCCGCTCCTACCAGAATGACAAGTGATCTATGGGAGATGACATCCAGCTCCAGCAACCGTCTGTAATCTGATTTAGCACTTACAAAGCTTCTGGCCCACTATTTTCTCTAGCAATACAGAGAGGCTGTTTCTCTAGCAGTCTTGGTTTTAGTAGATAAAGGAGTAGATCAGAATTTATCTAAGTCTTTAGAGATATCCTGGTTATTCTGGTTATGGGTGCCAGGAAGCAGCAAAAACTGAAATAACCATGAAGCAAAGTTGGCTGCAACTGGAGAGGCTAGGTCACTGTGATGGCGAACCTATGGCACACATGCCCCAATTGGCACGCAGAGCCATCTCTGCCAGCATGCCAGCCGTCGCCCCAACTCACTGACTGTGCATGCGTGTATATGAGAGACTCATGTGTGACTCTTGTGCGACTGCACATGCATGTGACTTCTGTACCATTGAGCATGCATGTGAGAATCCACACGTGACTCCCGTCCAACTGTACATGAGACTCCCATGTAACTGTGCATGTGCGAGTGTGCATGAATGAAAGACATGTGTGAATCATGCTTGCACAAAAGCCGTGCACATATGTAAATTGCACACCCATGGAAGCCACGTGCATGAGCAGAAGGCATGCACACACACAAAGCGCATATGAGTGTGCACACTCTCACTTTTCAGTACTTGGTGCTGAAAAGATTTGCCACCACTGGGCTAGGATATGCCAATAGGAACTGTTGCATTATCACGTGGCCACAGCTGTATCATGAAAAGAGCAAGGCATGTACTGAGAGATTAAAGAAACCAAATCAGAGGTGGACAATTAACTTTGGTTAACTGTGGGCAGTAGATAGGGGAAAGCTGCAGGAAATGTCCTTCAAGGATGGTTAGACATATTTGTTTAAACCAAAGTTATATTAAACTTTAGATATGCTCTCAAGGATTTAATTCATTTGTAATGCATGTGAGGAAAGTAGTGGGGTTATTTTTGAAGCTCTTTTTCATGCCTTCCCTTTCTCAGGACTGAGTTGCCTTTTATCTTTCTTTAACTGCCCCTTCATAATTTTCTGTATAATCATACAGACAATTTGTTAGATTTGTCCAGTACACCTAAGTGAAAATTTAGATTACCTTTTAATAAGAAAATAGAACATACATCTCTTTTACATCAAATTTGTATGCAGTCTTAGCTTTTATCCTGAGTACCGGCTAATTAACCCTTATGGAACCAAGTCAATGCTAAAAGAACAAATTAGGAGCAATCATTGTCAATATGGTAGAACCAGTGTTTCTTAATTATATTGCCAAATGTTAGATTCTGCAAGACCTACGTTAAACCCTAATCCTGAGAATTTATTAGATTTCTCCAGTACATCTCAATGAAATTTTAAGTTATCTTTTAATCAGGCAATGGCTATTAATACAAAGTTACCAATCTCTTTGGCACTCTTTACTTTCTCCAATTACTTTCAAATTTGAGGGTAATAAAATTCAGTCTTATATTCTTCATTTTTAAAGGGATGTTAACACTTCAGTTACATTTTAAATTGCAAAATACCTTTACCAAGCCATACAATTATACAATTGGCTTAGCTGTATTGTTTCATGACAATGGGGTTGGGTTGTTTTTTTTTTTGGGGGGGGGGTAATGGGTTTTCTGGAGCAATATACTTTTTTAAAATATATATAA
>JANHFJ010004791.1:49671-61287 GCA_032468195.1 Cerberus rynchops | reverse complement strand
TTCGCCCTCTCAATGACCCTGCAACAGAAACGTGTAAATGTGTCAAGATCTCATGGCCTGAGTTTTACTGTATAAAATGGCCTGCATAATATCAAATGGAACAACTCCCCTCCATACATAAATGTCCTTTTTGATCTTGACACTCTGTTTTTATTCTGTTATTATTCAAGTGGAGCAGGGATCAAAAAAGTCGACATGGCAGATGTGGCTCCACAGTGAAGACTATTTTAACATTTTGGCTAGACTCATTATCCAACAATTGCTCCTGAATATTTGCAAAAGATAGTAGCAAAACTGGAGAGGAGTGAGGGAAGTCGGCAGAACTTTCACTGAGAGAAACCTTAAATTATTTCAGGAAACGTGCAGTGGCCTGCAATAAAATAGTAAGTCAATCTTAAAGTCATTTGAGGCTAACATAACATTATCTGATGAAATACTTTTAAATATGGGGCAGATGGTGGATCAGGCAGTAGATTTCAGATGATCTAAAATCAGCAATAACTTGATATTTGCAAGAACAGACTGAGCTTCTCAAAAGTAAAATGAACATCCACAGAATGAACTCACTGGTAGGAGGATGAGCTGTCTGTTATTGGAGAAAATCCACTGAATCAGAAAATTGGGTATTGTGAGGATTTATATCATTTGTGTGATGGTGTCATAACAAAGGTTGTAAATTAATGCAAAATACTGTAATTTATCTGCAGAATAACATCATTATGCAAATGAAATAAATCACAGCAGAAATTGAGTCCACACTATATCAAGCACATTGCTTCATTACTGCTTTTTAAAAAATAAAGACCATATTTGCAGTTTGGATTTTAAAACATTATGAGATTAATTTTTCTGTTGTGTTAGTGAGGTACTACATTTAGATTAAATATACCACATCAGACCCTAGTTGCTCTCTTAATATTCTCACAAGATTGCAACAAAGCAAAAATGACTTACTAGTTAGGGGCAGCTCCCTCAAAAGCCCCCCCTCCCCCCCCGGAGATTCTGGGATGGAATGGTGGACTGAAGATATCTCCACAAAAGTGGAGCTGATACCTTCAGCAAAGGACACAGAACCTGTGAATAGACTGACCTTTTTAGTCAGAGAATGGGAGATTGTCCACATATGCGCCAGATAGCTGTTCCTTATGAGGAAATCAGATAATGGTCTGCCATGGGTGTGAACTCAGGGATATGATGGAAATAACCATCTTGCTTGCAAACACAATTGGTGCCTTTTAAAGGACACTAAGTTCCCTAACCTAACTTTATAATCACTTTCAGGAATTACTAAATTGGTATTTTTAAGCTGTTCAGAATAAGAAGCTTGAAAGTGCCAGGTGAGTTTGCTTTCAATCTTAAATGAAAGAAATTTTTAATCATAAGCTTAAGAATTGAAAGAATTTGAAATGAACAAAAAAATTAAATAAGATTTTGAATTTTGAAAGCTATAAATGGACTAAGCAGGGGTCCTCAACCCCCAGACCATGGCCTACCACCAGGCCATATCCCATTTGGAACCAGGCCACACAAGTGGCAGCCGAGTGTGTGTGCAGCTCCACTTGTGTGAGGGGAGAATGCTCACATGTGAAACTTGATTTGCACTTGCAGTGGGAGCTCACACACAAAGCTTCATTTGTGCTTGTGATAGGCCTATGCATCTGCTGTGCGTGCAAATGGAGTTGCAGTGCACAAGCATGCACGTCTGCCACTTGCATGGAACCATCTATCACCACACCTGCCAGTCTGCCAAGTCTGAAAGATTGGGGACTGCTAGACTAAGGTACTAGATAAATTTAGAATATAGAAACTTACCAAAAGATTTTGAAATTAATTATTAATAACAAAAGCTGCTTATAGAAAACAAATACCTTATGTATGTCTTGGGTTTTTGGGTTTTTTTTGTGTGCAAAACATAGCAAAGCTAATTAATGTTATGATTTTAAAAACTAGACACTAGAGGGAGTTAAAGATTCTAGGCAGAGGGAAAAAACACTAGCCTACATTTTGTATTAATTAATGAGATCTACAAAATGTAAAATGTTATAACACTGAAAATAGTACTGGAGACATTTGAAGAACTAAGCCAAAAATTAGTAGCCGCAATATCAATGGTGTCATTCATGATGTTTGCCTCTATTAATAGTTGTGTTCAAAAGATGTTACTGAAGAAATAACAGATATGGAACAAATTTTGTCTGATAAGATAGAGATGGTATTGAAATTTGAATTTCAAGTGAGAGGGCAAAATAATAACATGAAACATTTTTAATTGTGTGTTGCACCCATTTTTTACCTAGCTATTACCCAATTGACTATTTCCAAAAATATTCTTTTGACCTTTTGCTTGTTTTTCTGAAAAATGCTAGGAATGTTCAATACTGTGAACACAGTGATACTGAAAGAGTGGAGAATGCAAATATTATTGGGAGTTCCATTTTCCAGCCATTTGTGGAAAATTTCAAGAGGACTTACTGGCATTCCTTTTCGTGGCTCTCTCTCCGTGAATGGAAGGAGCAATCTGTGAGGTGTTCAACATAGAAGCGCCTAAAAAGTATTACTTGTGTGAAAATGAATAGTTCTTTTCATTTCGAAAGAAAAGAAAGGGAATGAGGGTGAAGGCAGAACATTAAGGTAGTGAAGACAAGACAACCCTTCTCTACTTTACTAAGTAAACTTAAGTGGCCATTTGGTTCATAAAAGATGAAATGGCATGGGACAGGGAGGGTGATTGGTTGAAAATCTCAGTCCTTTCTTGTAGAAGCCCTCTGGGTCTTTGTTCTCCATTCACAGCTCTATTTCTTACTTTGGTGTGAAGCTATGGGGTTGTCACTGCCACTACCTTTTTTTCCATACAGTGACTCATCTGGTAATCTCTCCACCAATGCCGACCTGTGAGATTCGCTCAAATGAAAATTACAATTTAAGAAAAAGTCCCATATTAAAACTTAAACTTAAAGGAAAATATAAGGCTTTAGGTAGACCATAATATTATGCTTGTCTTTTCCTAATTTAGAGACACCTCAGCTACAAAGAGGTTCCAGTTACATAAAAACACACCAGTACTGAGCTTGTATAGATAAAATAAATACAACAGCAGAGGGGTTTTTCTCTGATTTTAGCCTCCATTGATTCAATTGATTCTCTTACCATACATTTTCCAAACAATACCATGATTGTGTGCCACTCCAGAACATTCATACCAGTTCCCTAATTTTAGGGGCTGATTGTACTACCCCAAAGTGGGTGAGAAATCCTAATTTGTAGCAGAGGATAATACATTTATCTGATGAAAAGCTGTGGCAAGGCATGTTTCTGCAGGCACGCAGATGGAAAATCACAACATTCCATCCTGTTCCGCTTGGAAAAAAAGCAGAAGTTGGCAATTAATTTCATTTATTCAGTGTTTCATGTGTCACAGTACAAAAGGATGAGAACAAAAGGGCATTGTCTCAAAGTACAAGAAAGCGCTGATGCTCTCGCTGTGTGTCTTCCAGCAGCACAGGGGTTGCTGTACCAGAGTGAAAGGTGGGGCTCATTTTTGCATAGTCTTATTTCACAGCCAGGTGGTTTCCATTAAATAATCTTTTAAGAAATAGTATCAGCAGGTTTTTTCATGATACAAAAAAGAGTCCTGTGATACCTGAGAGATTTATTGGCCTTAAGCTTTTAGGATTGCAGCCCAGTCTGTTGGATGAATAACATGTTATCTTCAGCTGACAGATATATTGTATAACAATGAACAGAAATCAAAGGGGTATGAAGACTAGCACTACAAATCTATCATATTCTATACAATGCTCAAATGTATGTGTGGAACAGCACGGGACTAAAATACCTAGAATATAGTTTGCTCCCAGATTTAACTGTGTGCAAGAATCATTTGGGAGATTACCTCACCTTGCCCTTGTGAAGCCAAGCTAGCATTCACATAGAAGCAGGATATCTGGACTAGCTCCAATTCAGTTTTTTTTGGTGTACAATGATTTCCCTTCCCTCATCAGCCCTTGCTGATTTTATATACAATAAATTAAATTATTGTATACTCTATTAATTATTACCAATTCATCCAATTGACACAAATGTTATCACATAGCATTTTAAAATTGTGATTTTAAGTTTATTTTTATATTATCCAGGTATGAAATAGAAAGGCAGGATAAAATATTTTAGCCTTAAATAAAGCAGTTAACAAGCAATTCCTGAAAGCGGTTAGAAAAGAGGACCTGCACCATGCATTTATATGTAGTCCCTGCTTCATCTGCAATAAGCTATTTATCACCATTGTCACATTCTCAGTTTTAACTTTTATTCCCTTCCATTTTCACATGGCCTCCATCTTCACTTATCCCATCAGCATCAGTTGTCATATGGCGGGTTTTAGTCTCTATTCCACTGTCCTATCTTACCTAGTACATTTCTAATGTATTCATGTGCTTCCCAGAAATTTTCTCCAATATATGCATTCTAATATGCACCAGTTAGTGGACTTTTCATACATTATACAATGCCCAATGGATAAAGTGTGATAATAAAATAGAAGAAAGATGCTGTAGAAAAGAGACAAAACGATTTTAAAAAGCTAGAGGTATTTTTAAAAGTATTTTCATGTTGTGATTAGTGAAATAATACCAAAAGGATAACATGCATAATATTATTCAAATCACATGATTAAATAATGGCATCATGACCTTTCAAGCAAATATGTAAATAAGTTATATCATTTGTGCAATGGCCAAATAATGCCTTTGTCTTTATTTTCCTCTCCCCTACCATGGATGTCGGGTTTTCACAGCATTGGATTGAATACATACATATTGAATATGTAAGTTCTGAGAATCAATTAATATAAATAAAATAGGTGATTGAAAATAGTTTAAAGATCTTACAGTGAAAACCACATCAGCTGATAATTTTAGCACTTTTAAGTTTTAAAAATGCTAGAAGTTTTATACTTTAGCATGTGTTGTGCACTCAGACAATTGTAGCCTATTTACACATTGTAGTTAAACACACGTTGGTTTTGCATCATGTATATTGTAGGCTATTGGAAGAGACCTTTGTTGGTGGCATAGTTAGAATCTATCAGGGTTTCCAGGAGTAGAAATATGATCATCTGAATGTCTTTGTTATATCTGTTGGTTAGGTCAGGTGGGTTATTGGCGACTAACCAAATGAAAATGCTACTACTGTACTTCTTTGGATTCTGATCCCATAATGTTCCTAGCTAATGCTGCACTTTAACTTGTAGCCACCAGGCTGTGATGTGCTTCACTCTTTGAAAAAGGTTATTCAATCACTATTGTTCTATAGACATTGAAGAACACAAGTTAGGAAATGAATTTGAAAATTCATCCATGATATATAGTATATATGATATAGTCACATTAGTTGATCTTAAGGTCAAATCTGTTGCTTGAATATGCTGTATTGTCTTACTGTTCAAGAAAGAGCAGTAAAAAAAAGAATTAAGAAGGGCTTCACAGTGTAATGGTAAGCAAGCTGCTTACTTATTTATTAAATTTATATAGCTGCCTTCTCACTACTTGTATTAGTTATATGGTAATGTTTGCCCATCTTAAGAATTAGTTATTCCTTCTTTTACATACACACACAGTGACTACCTCTGTGATGTAGGGAAACTGGGAGCTACAATTTTCTGTGTAATGTAGTCTGGCCTTATCTCCAAAATGAAAATTACTATTCCCAATTTTTGTGGCTTGATTTGTTACCAGGACTGAAATGATTCATAACATGTTCTATAGATTTCATTAAATGCTGGTGGGAGGCACCATCCTGTATTTTCTCTCTTGAGTCATTGAGTATTTGGAAAGGTCTTTTGGTTTCATACATCTGAATAATTTCAGTCAAAAAATGAGCAAAGGAAATCAGCCACCCTAGATTTCATAAAGTGCAAGTTGTTCCTTACAACCTTATGTCACACCAGTGTTCTAATGGGACTGTGTGACAGTTGGCTATATATTCACTGCCTTTTGCTCCTTGGTAAAAATACTCCTCCCATAATTGTGGGTCATTCAAGGTGACTGGATTTGAACATCTGAGAAGTTCCATATATAAGAACAAGGAACTAGCAGGAGAGGGGAAACTGGGTTGCCTCTGAACACGGGGAACTAATCAAAATGTTCCTGTAGAATCTTTGGACAAGAGATGCCTGTGATATTTGTGGAAACTAGATCTTCATACCAAACATAGGGTGGATAGATGTAAAAGATGACAGGGCTTCTGCACCTTTAATAGGCATGTAGAAGAGAAGAATTCAAGCAATCTAAACCTACTGAAATCTCTTCTTGTCCTGGGCTGTTAGTAAGAGCAGGGAAATTCTTTTGCATATGCCAAATGCTTTGGAATTAAGCAAGCTCATGAAGAAGATGCAACCCAGCCAGGCTAAGCAAAGCTGAAAACGTCACAGAATCCTCTATACAGTGACTAATGCAACCAAAGGGAAACTCCCCTCCCCTGCCCCATCCCTAGCATGACCAGAAAGGCAGGCCAAATAATAAAAGCAATAAATCTATTTCTCTCTTCTCAGATTAACATGGATCCTGTATGTCAAATGTCTTTTAGATAAAACTGCTGAGCAGCTGACTCAGAACCATCAACACACTATTACAACCACATGGCATTACAGTAGCACACTAACTAAAGCTCATTCTAAGTAGACCGAAAGACCCAGCAGCCTCAGTAGAAAAAGCAGGAGTCATCTACAATATACAGTGTAAAGATTATAACAACCATTACGTAGGACAGACAGACAAGATTGGCAGAATGCATTAATGAATATTAATTTGCAATCAGAAGACATGATGAAAACTCCTTAATTTCACAACAAATGGATAGTTTCAACTGGGGAATTGTGAGCATCCTAGACCAAGTCAAGGCCAAAATGTCAGAATTCCTGGAGGCCTGGCATGTAGACAAATTGGCCATCAATGGACACATAGAAACAAAACAAGATCTACATACTACTCAAAAGAGACAACGAAAAAACCCGAAAGAAAACCAAACACCTCTTCCCAAGCAATCAACACCCAAATGACCAGAGAACAATACATACCAAGATCAATATTAGATTAACAATCCAAAAGTAAACAATATCTCAATCAAAGAACTACCAACTCAGACTAACAAGCTAATAGTATACAAGCCAATCAAGGAACTACCAAGAACACTGACTACCTAATCAAGGAACTACCACTCCCACTGACAGGGCAAGCCACTATTATATAAACATAAGATCAAACTCCACTCCCCACCAATTATGTTATCTAGTTTGGTAATGAAACATCTGTAAGAAAACCATAAAACTCAGAGAGCATCGAGGAATATCAAGGATCCCAAAGTTTAACCCTGAGCTACAAATATTTTCCTCTATTGGAGCTGACTTAGTATATAAACCTGCAAAACAAAGTATGGGCAGCCTCACTTTTTTTGAGATCTTTACGAGTAGCAGGGAAATTCTCTGTTCTTCTCCTTGAAAAAGGGGAAGCTCAACTGATTCTTCTGCAAAAGATCTGTTTTCCTATTTTCACATACTTTCTAACAAAGTGTTTGCCTTCTCCACATCTCTGATTTACCCAGGTCAGATTGATCCCTGCTTATTCCAGGAGAAATCAAGAAATCTGTGCTTTAGATAGTAACCACAAAATACCATTATTTGGAAAGCTATTACTGGCAAAATCAAAATGTATGCTAATTAATTGCAGCTCAAACTAGATGAATGTGTATTTTGCAAGCCTGGATGTTGCATTACATTAACCATATCTTTGAGATAGAGGTCATTCCTCTCATCTCCAAATCACAGAAAGACCTGATTCACTTCATATTTTATGAAGAAGTCCTTTCAGTTTTAAAAAGATTTTGAGGTGTTCAATTCACTGAACTAGGAAGGTAGAGGCATTGCTGAGTTCATTAATGTCTCTTATTTTTATCTAAAATTGAAACTCAGAAACTGTAGGAATTTTTAGGAACTCAGAAAATCAGAAACAAGTCATTATGAATTAATACACGCTAACTTGGAAACTGAACAATATTGTATAGAGTGGCTCAGAGGTCACACACGTAGGTTCAAACATGATGCCAATCAAAGACAAAATAGCAAGTAGACAAAGTAGATTAGTGTGATTTGTAAAATGCATTAAAATGTTATACAAACCCAGACAGTGTGATTCAGAGTCTATGCACTGTAATGTAATGTTTATACCCAAAGATATATGCAAGATATCTTTTTCATACAAGATATTTGTTAAGTTCAGTAGATGGTGATTGATACTACAAAGGCATCTGATTTTGATAGCCATACCACTAGTAATAAAAAGATACTGTTATCTAGCTGTCATGCAATTTACATTTGTATATGTTTTGTGTGCTGTTCATATGACCACAATCCAGCCCACAAGATTTAGCATAACAGTCTCTAATCGAGAATATTTTCTGATCATGGAGAGCTAGACTACAAAGCATCCAACATACCAGACATACTTTACATATTGTATTATGAGACAGCTGGATAGTCACCATTTCCATCTGCTAGCCAGGCAGTGAAAATAGATGTACAAGCACTGGGGAATCAATGTTGAATGCGTCTTCTATTCCCTTGTATTTTAAGGAAGAACTCTCAATAGAGGGTGTGTCTAATATGCCTGCAACTTTAAAAGCAATACTACAATTCTATTGATAAGCTGGAGATTTAAATGGACATAGAGATGGTTCCTTGTTCTGTTTTGTGAGGTGTGAGGCAAGACTGCTGATACATGTTGTTAAATTTTTCATACTTTGTACCAAACATCTGAGAGATTTCCTAAGTTTTTGGATCCAGAATAAAGGGAACACTCTATTTGTTAAGTTTAGTTCATGTAATATTTGATATCCTTCAGAATAAATATTTTTCTAAGGTGACATAAAGATTTTAAAATCATAACTGACAGCTAAAACTATATAACATAATCATTACTAATTTATTAAAGATTATTTATTAGGGAACATAGAACAAAAGAAATTAATCAAAAGGATTTTCTGCAATATAAGAATCTGTTTAATATTTTATGATATTAAGTTCTTCACACATATTAAAATGTAAGTTCTGGGGCCCATTCGACAGAATTCTATTTATTAGTTTATTTATTTAGTGTATAGCACAACATTCATGAATTTGCAAGGAATATTGAGATTTCACCTTCATAAAAAACACAGTAAAATATGAATAATTTTAAAAAATCTATATTCAAATACCATCTAGCCATTGAAGTGCAGCATTATTTATCTAAAAGAAACCAGAAATTGGACTGGTATATGCCTTCATTTTACAGTTTGTCAGGATGTGATCTACAGTTTGACATGAGACCACCACAGTCACACTGAGGGGAGGATGCTATACCCCACTTATATAGTGAATGCCGGCAGATACCATGTGAGGTACAAATCCTATTCAAGACTGTCTATTGTTGATACAGTAATTCAGAGCTGGCACTTTTTGAATAGGATTATCTATATGTTTCCCTGTGTCTGATCATTCAGCAACCCATTTGGCTTTTCATTGGGAATCAAGTTGTTAAGCAGATGTTATGCAAATGCTGGTAGGGGCTTCCTAGATTTGAACCTTCCAATTGATAAATGGAAGTTTGTAGTTGAATTGGATTGGCAGAAAAGTCATGGATCACCCAACTTTCTCTGTTTGTATTTTGCATGATGTTTGTATGACCACAAGTAAATTTCTGGATGCTGTTTCTGATATGGCTATATCCCAAAGTATTGAAAGGGAGAATAACTCTGCATGATGTGAAGATCCAATCTGAACTATTGATCCAGAGTTTGGACACATTTTCAGTGTTTGTAGCCCTTTTCCTTGTCTTCTCAAAATTGGTTTTCTTTCTACTGTATACCATGTACCATTTTCCTACCTACCTGGCACTAAAAAATGATCTGCACATTTCTATTGTAATAAATGATGCTATGTAAACACAATACTTCTTTTGTTTTCGTAGATTTTCACGGGTACAGGTATGCAGGTCTAGGTCTCTACCCAAGCTGTTACAACACAGGAGGCTAATGGAAAAGAGATCAAACCACAAATGACCCAGAAGATTACAACGCAGGACCAAGGACATCACAACAAAAGAACTCGCAAGGCCATCACACAACCCATTACCCAAGCCATTAAAACATAGGAGGCTAATGGAAAAAAGATCACTACAAAACAAATGACCCAGGAAATCACAACATAAAGATCCATGATATCCTCACACAGCCCATTATACCAACATACTCCATCAACCAATCAAGGGGCAGAATCACAGCCAACCAGCCCAGCACATCAGGCCCTCCACCAGTATTTATAGAGAGACGGAAGCTCCGGTCACACACTGCTCACACTGGCATGAAGCAGAAAGCACCAGCCTGAGGATGGCGAGTGGGACCTCGCCGAAACATTGTGAAGATACTTTCAATATTACATGGGAAAAGACCTGAACAGTGGAAATGTATGTGGAAATGTGCCTAGCCCAGGCATTTCCTGGGGTTAGGGATTTGTTTATAAGTCTGGAGAAATATTTTGTATTTGAATGTATTCTGTGTTCTGTGCTTTGTGTGATTGTACCGATGGAGGCTCATGCAATTTCACTGCACACATGTTGTGCATTGACAATAAAGGATCGAATTGAATGAATTTAGATAATCTATGTCTCTGATCATTGGCAGCTACAGATCCACTACCTGGTTGTAAAAGAATTGTTCGGAACACTATCTAGATAACCCCCCATGACATCCTGAAATAAAAATTATCAACATTAACAGGAGAACATTCTTTCAGTTAAGGTTTGTCCTTTAAGGCATTGTAAGTTAATTCATTAAAAAGGGTAGCTAATTAGGTTAGAGAAAGATATACCTTGGAACTGTATGGAAGATTCCTCTGATTTTCTCCATCCTCAAACACTGAAAAACAAAAAAAAGCCTTTGGTCACTGATTCTCAAGCCAAAAGAAGCAACCTGAAATCATGCAATGGCCAGCTCAACTGATCTTCTTCTTCTACAAATCCTATGGAGATATGGGGAGAGGAAAATTGTATATGTACACAAAATAATGAAGAGCCAAACTTCAATACTGCAGAGACAGCTCTTTGTTGGCAGAAAGATTACCTGAACAATAAATCCAGTAGCCAGAACATCTGGAAAAAACTTCAGTTCTTGCAGAGAGATTTTTTTCCTCAGATTTCTAGCATATCTTTTCAAGACCATCCACATGACACCAGTGATATTATTGGTTAGGGAACACCCAAACATCAGAAAGTTACTTATCTCAAGACTAGCTTTAAGTGAAATAGCCATATAGTCCATGCAGCCCTGGATTCTAATATAGGATGGGAATCCTGAAAAGAAATTTAATATAGGACTGTCCAAAGTTTAAAATTTAAATATTTGGTTTGGAAACTTTTAAAAAGTCTAATGCTTTGAAGACTTTAAAATAAAATTGAAAGATTAGGAAAAGTGGGTTTATACTTTACCTCACAGAAGGAGTGTCTGGAGGTAGGGTAAAACAAAATACAGTGGTGGGTGCAATTAAAAACTCACTTTTTTATGTGCACCTGGGACATACTAAAAATGGGT
>JANHFJ010004786.1:22002-32026 GCA_032468195.1 Cerberus rynchops | reverse complement strand
AGAAAGAGAGAGAAAGAAAGAAAGAAAGAAAGAAAGAAAGAAAGAAAGAAAGAAAGAAAGAAAGAAAGAAAGAAAGACTCAGTGTTATTTTTGTATAATTCATTTTTGGTTGTACAAAATGCACTGAATATTTGTAACACAGTCAAGATTCAGAATTGGCATTGATTTTTCTGGTGGGTGATTTTTATCAGGACCTGGATGGAGTAGGACACCCCTCCTCCCATTAAACTTCTTGGCAGCTTTCAACTCCATCAACCAAAGCATCTGTGAGCAAGGATTAGAGATTAGAGACACTGTTTTGCAGGGATTCTAATCCGTTCTTATTGGGTTATGGAGAGACGAGATCAACTGGGAAGCCATGATAGTGTATGGCACTAAAGGACTTGGTTCTCTTTCCCTTCCTCTTTACGATCTATATAAAAATGCTGTGAGAGGATATCTGTCAGTTTGGCATGGAATATGTTTGCTGAAAATACCCAGTTGTGCATTGCTATGCATTGCCGGGCCAGAGATGTTTTCAGAATTTTACCTTGGTGTTTAGAGACCGTACCCCTAACCCTAACCAAACAACCTAAAGTAAAATCTAAACAAATTGCCATTGCTATGTGTTTATTCTGAGTCTCTGTGTACTCTGGTATTGTTTCTTTAGGAAGAGACACTATTCAAGGGAGTAGGTCCATGACTGGGATTGTTCCTTGTCTATAGCTATTGCTTGACTGGCAATTGGAAACCATAGTCAGGAGGATCTTTGCAGTTTCTAATGATGCTCTAATTGCAGCCCTGCCTGGAGGAAGCGATTCTTACTTCCAGAAGGCTTTTGAGGATTGAAATGGGAGGATGCTATCTGCGATTATTATTTATGTTCATTGTTCATAGTTTTGAGTTGAATTATTTTATGCCTTATGATGTTCTTACCATGGACATTTTGGAAATATTTATACTTATATGCTGTTGTCAATCAACAGGAATCCTTTGATTGTATGGAGGCATACAAATTGAATAAATTAAAAAAAAGATCATCACTAAAGAAAGAAATCTTGATCTAAAAGTGTAGTATAGAAATAAAATCCATATAACAATTTAAGCAATTGAATTTGCCTGCATATAGATACTGAGATAGCTTTCTCAATTACAGTCAGAGCTGGCCTCTCTTACATCTGTCAGGATGTCTCCTTGTCGAGGCCTTAGCATCTGTGAAGCCCCCAATCCCATGATGGCAGAGGTCATGATGTCCCATCAGCAGTGACAGATCTGCTAGAAAAGGATATCTATTTCTTGGGCAATCAAGGGCAGGTCATGGCTCTAATTACTTCCCCTAACCTTTTCTGACCTTGTGAAGAAGGGACAACCTATTGACAAACCTATTGACAAACATTGCTGCTGCAGAAGTAGAAAGGTGGCCATAGCTGAAGAACTAACTTTAAAATCAACTTTTTGTTTTTGATTGCCAAATTTACCTGGAAGGGAAAGAGCAATGGTGCTCACCCAGCAGTGAAAGTATGGGTTTTGGGGTAGGCTTTGATCTTTGCGTGTGCAAATCCTAATGTCATATCTAATTATTTTAGTATTTGAATGACACCATGGAAATGTAGGCTATGATATCTTCACACCTTCATTTTAAATTTGCAATGTGAAAGCAATTTAATGTTTAGGATGGATGTAATCTATAGTTTTACTGCTGGTGCTTCATTGTTACCCAGAGGTTCTTTTAGTCTCTGAGTTCTGTACTTAGGTACCAAAATTGCACCTTTCCATTTTTATAGGCTTATGCTACACAGATAATATCCACTTTGTTTTAGGAGTGGCACTGCACCTGATCCCTATTTCAAATATTTGAGACAGTCTACAAAATGTTCTATGAAAATAGTTATTCATACAAACTAAAAATAGTTTAGTTTAATGATTAAAACTAATATGTTTATTAGACTTTTGTGAAAGCCATACATACAGTACAACACTTACTATGTTGATGTATTTTCTAGTGTAGTTCTGTAGCTGGAACACTTCAGGCTTGGCTTTATATAAAAGTAGAATACGAGAAAATATTATTAAATTACATAAAAATGAAGTGACAAGTCAGGAAATGGAATCTGTACATTTGCTGTACAAATCTGTACAACCAAACCTACGAGATATTGAAGGTATGCGTCATATCATTCCTGATTCTGACTTAAACATACATGAAACATGAAGATGACAAAGTGTGATATTTCTGTGAAACAAAACTGCAAGATGAAACAGCTTTTAGATTACTCAGATTGTTTGAGTAAAGTAAGTTGTATTGTGTACTGTCCATTGATGACAATCTGAAAGTCCTATTATACTGTTTACTATAGCAATAGTACTGTGCCTACTATTTTTTTTTTAAAAAGTTAAGTAGTAGTTTTAATGAAGAACAATGCATTTCTAATTTATATTCCTACTTTGAGACAAATATAAATTGTTCTGTATCTTTTAACTTTAAATAAAGTTTTTATAATTGGTGGACCACTAGTAACTAGAAGCTGAAGATTTCCCTAGTTTGGACTAATCTGGAGAACTAGTGAAATTAAAGTCAAATTACTTTCAAAGTATAGTAATTTCTTCTTTTAAGCTGAAATTTGAATTTGAATAGATAAAACAGGTTTATGTTCTGGTAACAGAATAACAGAGTTGAAAGGAATTTTGGAGATCTTCTAGTCCAATCTCCTGCTTAAGTAAGAAACCCTAATCATTTCAACCAAAGAAATGAAAAGTAAGATTTGCAATAGTTGAGAAATATATCAATTATGGTAACCTCCTGAAAAAAAATGACTTATTTATTAAATTATTTGTAATTTCACATTTTCCACACTTAGAAAACATTTTTTAAAAGTGTGTAAAAGATGCTTAGCAAAAATATCAACGCTGTATGTTTGGACTTGGAAAATTTGACATAGTAGCATTAATACTAAGGGGAATGGATTATGTTATAGATATAAGAATGTTTAGGAGCACTCAGAGTAGATGGGATAAGATTTACAGGCCATCTGAATGATCCGCATTAGGTGTCAAAATTCAGCAGTACTAAAGGCAGGTGTGTATTTGCAGATTAGACAATCTTAGAAAAAACAACACAACATTTTCCTTACTGAAAGGAATGCTCAGTATCCACGATTCAATTTTTAGTCCCAGAAATAGGCAATGGAGAAATAGTTGGTTGCCTGTTCCGTAAAGAAATGGAACAATTCAGTGAGGACAAGAAGAGTTCAGTGTAGAATAGAGCAGCTAGATATCAGATATTAACTAAGGCCTCTAAGTTGTCAATGGAAGCTGATAATTAGCACAACACTTCTTCATGGCCCTGAAATGTCACTATTGGGAACCTTGAAAAACTGAAGAGAATTTAATAGGAAATGTGTGCGCCTATACTGCACAGGGCCCTATGTGTAGTTCCTTTCTTTTCATCAGTTTTGATTTGATTGCTATAGCAGCAGCATTATCATGTCCTTTTCAATGTTCTGTAGTGTAGGTGAAAGAATAATTTTTTAAAAATCAGTTTTCTTGTCAACTGCTTTAGTTTTTGTTTTGAGAAACGAAAGGGGAAAAAAACCCTTATGGTCTTAACATCCACAATATTAATGATGAGACTTCCTGTTATATTTTGTGGTGGATGACTACTCAGTTCAAGACATGCTTTAAATTTGAGTGTGAGGGATCTTCAGCAGACAGGCATTCCAGGTGTCATTTCTATCTTTGAGAGGGTGGTATTGTAAAATGCCTAATTTTCATAAGTTTACCAAACACACCAGGCATGTAGAGTGAGGCTGATGAGATGGGAAGCAGAAGCAAGCTAGAGATAACCCTTGTGTAAACATATCACAACCATCCAAGACAACAAAAGATGTGCCAAATATTCATTAATGGGAAGGCAGGGAGGAAGGAATCTAAAGTTTAACTTCCTTGAGAAACTATTGAAATATCTGCCATTCCTCTACCATTGGCTGTGAAACTTCATTTTTATCAGCAATAATCATTCAAATCTAGCTGAACCATAACTATGAGTCTTCTGCCCAATCCAGATAAGAAATTGAACTAAGGCTTATGCATCCAAAGATCTGGGACTCCGGATCCTTTATGTGAAGCCAAACATCAGTCATAATAATTTGTCTCAATTCTGGATTCTTTTTTTGGGAGGAAGCATTTCTGTTCACTGGCCCTATCATGAAGCACATCCAGAAGTCTGTAGATTTCCCTTCACAAGTGATCCAAGGGTTCCCATCTATTCAGCTATTGTTATGGCACTTGATCTAATCAATTTGGAATGAACCACAGAAATCAACCTGCCAATAGTTAGTCATTCAATATGTATGTGGGATTTTTGTGAGATAAACCATAGATTTGTAAGCATTCAGGGTCAACCATGCAATAAGAAGAACACATGTGAGCTAATCAGTTGGAGGTCCTTCCTCTCACTGACTTTTTCCACCTCCATCTCACCTCTGTCATAACTATCATTGTTTGCTCTTGAGATATATCTCTCATGCAGAGTTTCTATGCTTCCTGGTTTTTTCTCATTATTTATCAGTCCCAGGCATAATTTCCACAGAATCATAATTGCTCTATGACCCTGAGTTCAGCCTATTCTTTTGTATTCTATTTTCATGAATACTTAATAAGGAATTATTGATGTCAGGAAGTCTCAGTACTGTTTATTATTGTTAAATGGAATTTTTCATGTTGAACTGGAATCTTAAACCTATCAGGAGGATTATTTTCAGTCCTGTTATTTCAAGTTTATCAACTCATTCCTTCATGGGCCCTTGTTCCACTATTGAGGAAACCTCTGTCTGAAGTGCATAATTCTGCTGTCTTTCATTGATTCAGACACATTGCCCAATCAGAGCTGTTCATGTCCATCACCTCAATTTTTACCTATTAATCTCAAACCAGCATTAATTTGATATCTATTATGGTATAGCTGGCAAGCTACCTCAATCTAATTGTAATTTTTTTATATTTTTATTAAATAAGTTTTAACCAGATAAAAATATAAATTATAGAAAAAGGAGTAAAGAAAATAGTCAATAGCTAAGAAAGGAAATAAAAAAAATAAAGACACACAAAAAAAAGGAAATATTACAAGAAGGAGCTTCTGATCTTTTTTAATATTGGTTATAAATGCATTTATATTTTGCCCTCTTTCTCTAAGATTACATCATAATTTCCTTCTTTTGAGAGCGTCCCCTTTCTCATCATCAGCCCCATAAATCACATGTGCATTTTTTTCTTTCTTCAAAAGGATGACAAGTTTTAGTAATGTGGAGGCTATAAATGGAATCTTTCAGGGTTTGATATAATTCTGTAAACCTCCAAAAGTTCTTGAATGTTGACCATGTTAAAATGATGTTGATGAATATGTAAATAATGCCCCAGACTGTTTTTTTTAAAGAAGATTTGTTTAAAGAGAGCTGTGTATTACTGTTTCTGCCTCCAAAGAATTTCGTAGTGCTTCTTCTGATAAGGGTATAATTTTTCAATGACTTTATTACTACTTTAGCAGTAGAACTCTGCTTTGCATAATCTGGGGCTATGTTGCCTACTCCAATGCCATTTTATCATCTCTAGTCACTTGCTGTCTTGCAGCCATAGAGGAGAACAGTCCTTGCTCTTGATCAATTGTTTCCTCCCACTTCCATCCTTCCTCTGCATCTATGACCTTTCTACAGGTCTAGCTATTTTTTTTTATAAGAATGTTAGCTGCATACTCATCCATAGCCTAACTAGCAGATCATAGACCCAGAGCACCTCCAACGACTAGGAGTTATTTTTTTCCACACCAGCAGATAAACCTTGGCAGGGGAAGAAATGAACCAGACAAATGCACCATTTTCTTTCCTTAACTAATCCCACATTGTAATAGTAAGGACAACACATCCCTCCCCTGGCATCATTATTGAGGCAGAATATGGACTGGCAAACAGAGAGTGCAATTTGTGCCTGTATGCTTTTCTGCCAGCTCAGAGACTGAAGGATAGCACTTCGATGCACCTATCTGGCTGTGGCCTTTGTTTGGTCTCTGTAAGCAAGAACTCTTTTCTCACCCTTCCTGTTCATCATTATCTTTCTGGAATCCCGATGACTGGTCTGTGCATCTTGTTTCTCTAGCAGATGACAGCCATAATTAAAGCTGCACCACTGCCAAATTGATTCAGCCCCTCTGGGTCATATGGCTGCCACAACAGTTGTCCTCCTTGCCAGACTGAACATGAGCCTTGCATCATTAGTTTCTGTCTGTGTTCCAACCGTGTCAGGCTCAGACCACCTTTGTTGTCATGAATATGGTTTATTATACATTTGGAAGAACTTTGTTGGAATGCAATCCTCTCTGTAGTATTTTTGAAAGTATTTACTAAAACCCTAAAGCAGAAGAAAACTAGCCAGGCAATTCAAAGTTAAAAGAGAAAGAAACACACTGCTGGCTTTATGAGCCACAAAAGAACTGGCTGTTTCCAAGTGACTGTAGGGAATGTCCTTCAGTTTGCATGCTTGAAAAACTATATTCTAAATAGATTATATTTAATTAAAATCAACAATTGATTGTACTTTTTTTTAAACCCACTTGCTCCTATTTAAGATTAGTATATTTTTTTATATTGTCCCTATTAATTCTGATGGATATTTGTATGTAATGCACTATCTCCAGAGTTTATATTCCAAAAAACTGTGGAATTCCTTGATATGGCATGAGTGTTTGTAATTTTTTTTAATCAAAGAAAGCTCAGATATGAAATAAGTATTGATGTGTATACATTCCTACACCTTCATATGGTCAGATGTATTTAAATAATTCCAAGAAGTAAATTTATTATGGCAATGGCATTTTCTAGAGTTGCATAATTAAATTTATTTATTTATTTATTATCAAGATTTCTATACCGCCCCCTCTCCCGAAGGACTTTAATAATTATTTATTATTAAATAATAATACTGTAAATATAACCATTCATAAGGAATACTAGATACATTTTTCAAACTAAAACTTTTAATTAAACCTTGGACTAAAATAATTAGACCATGTGGTTTGCATTATTGTGTTTTTTTCTCTGTGTTTACATAAATACAAACTTGGATTTCTTTACTGCTTGTATATAAAATTATATAAATATATGTGAAAGTGTATAAATACAGGTAGTCCTCCTTCCCCCCTGCCCCCCGCATCAAAATGTTTGATGTATACAATAAAACTGCAAAAAGAAGATCCAAAAGGTGTTATTCCATTTATTATTCCTGATACATTTTAAGGAAAGTATTAAGATAAAACACTCATTATCAAAATGCATGTAAAGTGAATATTAAATTGTCATGTGTTTTAATTTTTTCAAAAAAGGAAGATTTATTTTTAAAGATTCTTTAAAAAAATCTTTTAATAAACGATTCTTTAAATTCTCAAATATTTAAAAACTTTGTATAGAGTCCAAAGCTGAATGGTTTAAAAGGGCTGACACTAAAACCACAGTCACAAAGAAAAGAAAATTAAATTGAAGAGTAAACATGAGCCACAAAATATGATGAAATTGTTGACTTACAAAGTTGTGTCTCTTGTTGACATAATTTATGCATTGGGTGGGAGTGACATCTATAGCCTCCTTTGATGCTCAGTAACAGCAGCAGCCAGAGCTATTCGTGTTAGGAATGGGTGGGAGGAATAGATACAGGGATTATGTCTCATTTTGTCTCTCAAAAAACAGAATAAATCTAAGGAGATTTATTTATTCCTCTTCTGTAGTTATTATTCATTTCATTTCATCATCTCCTCCTCCTTCTCATACTAAATAGGAAGAGAAGAAAATGTGATGAAACAATGGCAACGCAGGGCACATCAGTATAACTTTGTTTTATCATGATGCCTCATGGTTTATAGTATACCAGATGGGTTGCCATTATTGTGCATTTGTTGTTCTGAAAAAAATGCTTCAGCAAAACTTTTTTTTAAAAAAAAAATAATACTATTACAGCTTCAAGATCAGAATTTTTATTCACTGGGAACTGCAGCCTTCATAAATTTCACGAATACAAGTAACAACGAACAACATTCAGCTATTACCATAATTGAAGTTAATGAGATCTAAATTGTAAGCCTAAAGGGAAAGTTGCCCTCTAGGCCATTACCATTTTTAAATGGCAAAATGGCACCTTTTTGTCTGTCATCTTCAGATTGTACGTTATCAGCCAAAAGTGTTTTAGTGTGAAATAAACAAGTTTACTTATATTGCAAAAACAGTGTGGAGTACCTACTAAATAAAGAGTAGAGAGCATTCAAGCCAAGTGCCATATTGGAATTTACTATAGCATTTTCAGTAATCAATGAAGCCAGCACTTTCTACTTTCCACACTTGACTAGCATCTAAATCCCATCTTGATTTTGATTTGCATTGGTTACATGTTTTATATTCAATAAGCATCTTCATTTTTTAAAAAATCAGATTTTATTTGGTTGGGTAGGAAATAGATGGAGGGAAGAATAAAACTCTTTTTCCATACCCTTTAAAAATCCCATAGTTTCAATAGCTTATGATTTATTTTAGGAGTAAGGCTGCTTTAAACCTCTGATTCAGAATTAATTGAAAATAATTTTGTATGGTTCAAAGGAAGGACCTATAGCCCAAGTCCAAAGAATCAGCACCCAAAAGAGAGGGGAGAGTAGAGAGGAATTGCAGCATGAAGTCACCCTGTGGGAGGAAACAACAAAGGCCAGACTAGTGAAGCTCTTATCTTCCCAAGTCAGTCTTGTAAAACAGATGAACAACAATAAAGAAACTGATTTGACCTTTTCAGGGAGTTGCTCTGCTTTCTTGCATCAATACAATTATTCCATTTGATTAGCACACTTAATATATTATGCAATAATTGTACTATAAATGTATATAAATATATATTTTATAGAATTATATATATTATATATTTATAAAATATATAAAAATGTGCCAATCAGTCGGCTGATTGAATTTCATTTCATTTCATTTTCATTTTCATTAGATTTATAGACCGCCCCTCTCCCAAAGGGACTCGGGGTGGTGTACAGCCATCAGTAAAACAGACAAGAATTCCTTAAAAAATCAATCAAAAGAATTAAATCTATGGCCAATCGGTTTAAAAATTACAATTAAAAAGTTTAAAAAATTTAAAAATCAATTTAATCATTTAACAAAACCCCATTACTTTAAAATCAGTTAATATACTTTAAAATTCATTAAAAATCATTTAACCCTCAAGGTTACAAAATAAAGGTGGGATATAAATTAAATAAATTTGCTTGCATCCATTTACACACATACTTTAATGAACTTTTTGGAGATGTCAGCCATCTTTTAAAATCTGTTTCCAGTTGAGGAGGGCTGCTCATACAGTTTTTAGGGAGGATAACTTTCCTAGATAAGCAGTAAGACCTCTACTGAAATATATTGATATTTTCACTGGATCTATTTAAGTACCATCCTATGCCTCACTTTTGAAAAGGACATTAAGTATATATTGACTCTGCTGTGTCGCTGTTTGTAGATAATAAAATATTTAGTAAATTTAGTTTCACTCAGACTCAAACTGGGAAAAAACATGAATACTGACTGTTCATCTATAGGGCTATGTCAGCCACTTTCTGCATCAATCTTCACGGTATCCTTCTGAATTGACATGAGTGGAAATAATGTGTCTCAATCTGTACATTTTGTCACTGGAAGCTCTGCAGGTTTCTACCTTTCATTGAGATGAGCCTTTCTCAACCTGGGGCCCTGCATATACGCTCAAACTGCAGCTCCTATTCCCAGCCAATAATGCTTCATGTAGAACAAACAACTGTGAGAAATTGTCCAAAGTCTTAGTAGGTGTTATCAACATTGTGACAGAGGCAGATTAAAATACAGGCAGTAAATTGAAGTTGTGCCCAGACAAAATGTTGAGCAGTCTTACTTTGATATAAAAGTTATCTTTTACTGGATTTTGTGATTTCTGCTAAAATATATATATCTATTGTTCTTTCACTGCTTCTAAGGGATCTAAGTTGGAC
>JANHFJ010004785.1:169849-183518 GCA_032468195.1 Cerberus rynchops | reverse complement strand
TATCTATCTATCTATCTATCTATCTATCTATCTATCTATCTATCTATCTATCTATCTATCTATCTATCTATCTAAGCACATAATGCTTATAAGCAGTATCCTGAATAATAGGAAGCTTTCATGCCGAAGGTAGGACTAGAACTCACCCTCTCCTGGTGATCCCAAGTCACCCAGCTGGCTTTCATGGCTAAGGCGGGATTAGAACTCAGGCTCTCCCCGTGATTGGCTCAAAGTCACCCAGCTGGCTTTCATGGCTAAGGCGGGATTAGAACTCGGGCTCTCCCTGTGATTGGCTCAAACTCACCCAGTTGGCTTTCATGGCTAAGGCGGGATTGAGAGCTCACTGTCTCCTGGTTTCTAGCCTTTTGCCCTAACCACTGGACCAAACTGTCACATAGAAATGCTTCCTCTTTCCTGGTTTTCTTGATCTCGCCTCTATTGCAAAGAGGAGGCGAGGATGCACACACTCAATTGGGCCGATTCCTCTCTGAAAAATAGGTATTAATTTTGGGTTTATATATCTGAATTTCACCGTGCCAGGAAGCAGAAGACAATAGAGTTTCTTGAAACGTTAAGGTAGGATTTAAAAAAAAATTTTTTTTTTTTTTTTTTTTACAAAGACAGCTCAGCTTCCTCGGCAAATTTAGGAGCAGAGATTTCATTACCCCTACATAGCCACCTTGTCCCTCTGCTACACAATTAATTTTGGCCGGCTGCCTCTCAGAGTATTGCAAACGTCATCGTGGACAACATGCAAGCAATCAGATTACTGCATTCTCCTCACCTTTAGCATAAGGACAGAAACAAAAATCTTATTAAGAGAGCAGAAACGAGGCAAATTGTCCCTTTTTATCCAGGGAGAGAGAGAGAGAGAGAGAGAGAGAGAGAGAGAGAGAGAGAGAGAGAGAGAGAGAGAATAAATCCTACTTATTTTAATTATATGTAGGACTTTGTCTTCTACTAATAATATTAATAGTCTTTCCCTAACCTTTCCCCCACTCTCTGAATTAAAATAGGACATCCATCTGTATCTCTCTTGAATAATTTGGCACATTTTCTCCTATAGTTTGTAAACCTGTGTATAATTCCCCCCACCCCTCCACCTCTTATGGAGTAAATATAGTAATATGCAGCTTCTTATCAGAAGAGCTACTATATCACATGATCCCTCAGTAAAGCCTCAGAGGTGGGCAGCCATGGCTCTTTATGACCCTGCTTGCTGCCTCAGGAATTCTGGGAGTTGAAGTCCACAGGTCGTAAAGAGTTGTCCACTCCTGGACTATCATGCTGTTGCCTTTGTGGCCATCTTGTGGGCTCCCCTTTGGCAGCTCAATGGCTATTGTGGAAAACATGGACACTGGAAGGATGCTTCCGTGTTCTTACATGAATGTTAGCACCCCATCTTCCTTCTTTAAAAACAAGATTTTTAAAATTAAAATATTTGCTAGAAAACCCCTGTACTGGCCTTCCTAAATTGAGTACTCTCAGAGGGATTGAATTATATAATTCTCAGTTATCTGTGTAGTTGGGGACGATGCGAGCTATAATTTAGCACAGGGGTAAGTAGTCTTTTTGTGCTAATGGGCACTTGCCGAATTTGCGATCATGTTGGAGGGTTACAAAATGGTTGTTGCTATGAAGGATTACTTTTTCATAAAATGGTGCCTGGTTGAGTGTGGCCAGTCACCAAGCATACTTTTCTTTGAAGGCAGCAAAGAAATGCAGGTAGTCCTTGGCTTACAACCACAACAGAGCCAACATTTCTGTTGTTAAGTGAATTTTGCTCCATTTTACAAGCTTTCTTGCTTCAGTTGTTGAGTAAATCATTGCAGTTGATAAGTTAGTCACACGGTAGGTTGTTATGTGAATTTGGCTTCCCCCTTGTCAGAAGGCCGCAAAAGGGGATCACATGATCTTGGAACACAGCAACTGTCATAAATACAAACCAGTTGCCAAGCATCTGAATTTGGATCACGTGATCATGGGGATGCTGGAAAGGTTGCAACTGTGAAAGCGGTCATAAGTCACTTTTTTCAGATTTTAGCTTTGAACAATCACTAAATGAACTGTTGCAAGTTCGAGGTCTACCTGCACAAATTACCTTTGCAGATATGCTGCTGGTCACCTCATAAAGAATTCTAACACGACTGTCTTATCAAACAGATTTTTCCCTATCATCCCAGTTTACATTGAACCAATGATGTATAGGTTAGGTTCATAATTTAAGATGTGGAGATACTTAAAACCATGGTTGTTTAATGACAAACTGTCAGAGTTTTCAGCAACAATCACATTCAGAAGCACACACAAGTAAATGAACTCAGCAGGATCTAATAACTTCTCTTTATATATAATATAACAAAAAGTTACAATACCAAAAGCAAGTTTTTCCAGTGTGATAGCAAACAGAAGCAGAGGAGAGGAGTTTCAGTTTCAGAGCTCAGCACAGACTAGTTTCAGTTTCTTGAGCTGCAGAGCTAAGCCACACCCAGGTTCCTTGCTGTCTCTAGTAAATACTGTTTCAGTTTCCAAACAACTGCAATTGGCTGATCTGTTGCTATGCCTATTCATTGGCTGACTTAGTTAGCATGTCTCTTACAAGTCATGAACTCTCATATACTGACAGACACACTGGTTTGGTTCATAAAAAACTATTCCACTTTTGTTATGTTTTAAGCTTTTGTCGCACGCCAAATATGAGACCATTAGGCCATGACATTTTAAAAAAAAGAGTGGTTGCTGTGATGTGTTTCAGCCATGGTTAATTTCACCTAAGGAACAATGTACAATTTATATAGTTGTATCTAAGAAGACAATGGTCTGAATATCCATTGGTGTATCCTGAAGCAATTTTTTTTGAAGTTAGAAGCTAGTTAACCAGACTGTGGATTTATTAAACATTCCAGGGGAATCATGGAGGGGGAAGGTCAAATGAAGATGGTAGCTATGCCTGTCCAATCAGAGGAAACCAATTTTTGACACGTGATGCCCAAGGGAACAACATAATGCTGCTTGAGCAAACCTAGATTGAATTGCACTCATTTTTAAGCCATGTTCTATACTGACAAATGTTTGGGATCCTTGACATGTCTACAAATTGCACATTTTTGGGGGAAGGATTCACCAGTGTCCAAGCTAAAGGAATCCAAACGTTATAAATCACCAGTATCAGGATTCTAGTTTGTGGTATTGTCAAACTCTGTTTTATCCCAAATATTAATGAAAGCTGAGGTCTTTAATATGCTACTCAAAGCCAAAGACTTGACCTTAGTCAAGTAACTTGATTAAACATCTATTGTGTGATTTGTAGCATTAGCTACATTCAGCAACCTGGGAATGCTTCCAAAGTTAGTAATTGCATCTTGCATTTTATTGGAAGAAAAATCCAGTCCAGCTCCAAGCTGGGAGAAAAGTGCTGAAAATAAAATGGAGGCCAATTGGCTGTGAGGAAAGAAGGTTTATTTGGATTCCAGAAACTTCATTCACAGAAGCATGTTTCTGGGGTAGCTGACCCCTTGGCTAAGGAATGGATGGATTTTTTTTTTAGAATTCTGAGATGCTCCAAAGGGGTTGTGCAAGGTAGTGATCCTTGTGCCTTTTGCTATTCTAATGGTGGTGGGTTGTAAGGATTACTATTATGTCCTAGAGGTCATGTCCTGTTCTTAGAATTTTGGTAAAATGAGGATTCTGATTGTTGGGGGCAATATGCTGACTCTGTAAAATATACTTAGAGATGGCTGTAAAGCACTGTGATATAAGTATATAAGTCTAAGCGCTGTTGCTATTATGATGGATGCAGCATCCCAGAGTAATGTGATCACCATGGCAACATTCTCTGCTGGCTTCCAACCAACAAAGCCAATGGGAGAAGCTGGATTTGCTTAGCAATCTCATGATTCACTTAACGGCCATACCAAAAATCTCATAAAATAACGCCTGAGTCCCTTAAGGACTGCCTAGCATAGCAACAGATATTCTGGTCCCATTTGTGGTTGTAACTCAAGGATTATCTGTATGGACAGGAAGCCTCTATGTGCTTTGATTCAGGAGGATCAAAGCAAGGCCTATGCAGCCTTTCTTGCTATTCATTAAAGCCGCTGTATCTTTTTTTCACACTTCTGTGCAAAGAGGCGATATTCAAGCATGGTCTGATCTGTTTCCTTATTTTTTTTTCCAAAATAATTTTCAACATATGCCCAGTTGAGACAGAAGCATTGTGATGTTGAACTCACCGTTGGCATAAGTCACCAAACATTACTTTGCTGAATGAACTGGTTCTCTCGCTGACTTACTTTGCTGGCCATGTCATCTGATGATTGACATTATCTATGGAAGTGGGCCCAATGCGTCTTTACAAACAATATCAGTACAATCTGATATCAGTACAATTGAGAAGAAGTACTTCAGGAGAAAAGTCCTGCACTCTTCTGTACACAATAGAATCCCTTCAGTGGTAGAATTCAAGTTTTTATGCTACCGGTTCTGTGGGTGTGGCTTGGTGGGCGTGGCTGGGGGGTCATGTGACTGGGTGGGCAGTTTCTGTAAGCAGGGCAAGAAAGATTAGGCTAGAAACAACACCAGAATGTTTCTTTCCAGCCTTCCTGACAGGATTAACCCTGTCAAGTGGAAAAAACCAAAAGGAGATTTTTTTTCTAATAACCAGTTCTTCGAACTGCTTAGAAAATGTACTACGGGTTCTAACGAATCTGCTAGAACCTGCTGAATTTCACCTCTGCCCCAGACTATCTGGGTCCTCATTTTACCGACCTTGGAAAGATGGAAGGCTGAGTCAACCTTGAACCCCATCAGGATCGAACTCCAGGCTGTGGGCAGAATTTGCCTACAATGCTGCATTCTAACCACTGAGCCACCAGTACTTAATTCATTATTACAAGCTAAGCAATACTCCTTGCCTAAAATTGAGGCTTTTTTTTTAAAAAAAAAATACTAATATTTCTGGGACGTTTCAGCAAAGTAGATCAATTGTGTGCCTATTTGTGATGATCAGTCTGACTTTGATTTCTGTTGACCACATTGTGCTGTTTTCTTGGTAACATATTTCAGAAGTATCGCCACTGTTTTCTTCCTAGGGCTAGAGAAAGAGTGACTGGCCAACGCTCACTTAATTGGCTTTGTGCCTAAGGCAGAACTAGAAGTTACAGCGTCCCAATTTCTAGATTGGTGCCTTTAAGCATTACACCAAACTGGCTCTCTCAAAATATTATAGACCTAGCAGAGATTTATTGGCAGGTGGAAGATTCTTAGGTGTTTCTCAAAATAAATATACACAAAAATGTACATCATCTCAACATGACTGTTGGATTAGCATTGCCAATGCATTTTGGCAGAAAGCCATGGACTAAAGAGTCCAAGCATCCAAAGTTATTGAAATAAACCATTATCACTAGAGAATACAATGAGTTGCTTCTGCAAAATATCAAGTCAGTTGTAGTAGAGACTGGGAAGACGAACAAACAAAAAATGTGACATCGGATGTAGTTACAATCCATACCTTTCAGTGAAATTGGCTCCGTTGCCAATTTCATAATATGGCATCCGTGTTCTTAGGTTACACATTTCAAAAGATGGCTAAGAACGGTCAATAGCTTTGGCATCATCTTAGATCTGCAGAGAAAAAAATTATACACAATAGACAACGAAGCGTTAAGCACAATCTCTGAAAGAAGATATTTCATCCAATACTTGAAAAGAAGGGAGTTTATCAGATCAACTACTGCTATCAATCTCCAATCCACAAAAAAGGGATTCCATCTATAGCAACTAATCACATGCATTGTTGGAACAGAGTTCAAAAGGACACACAATCATGCAAATGTCAATGACTGATTGACTCATTTCTTCTAGGTGGTTAACAGTGTGAAAAGCTCACATCAGATGAGATTTCTTTTCCATGATCCCCCCCCACATAGAAATCAAAAGTCTTCCCTTCATAGCTGAGATGTTTCAAAGAGAAATTAGAATACACCCAAGACTGCATCAAGTCTGCACAGCAATTAAGAATGGCTAGAAGAGACTGCAGAAATATCAGTTTAAGAAATGTTATCGGTGCCGTGATGAATGTATACTTGAAAACTGTTGGATCATAGTATATAGAGATTCAGAAACATCAAACTGTCCATGCTGGATTGTTGGAGGCGCTGTGTGATGGCATCTTGGAGTAATAAGGTAATTCATAATTATGCTTGGTGCTGGAAATAGCACTTAGACCAAGGGTGTCAAACTCAATTTCATTGAGGGCTGCATGAAGACTCCATTTCCTGAGAATCTTACGGAAAAACCAGGTGGCACAGTGGCTGATGATTTCCTTCTACTAGTCAACAATAGAAAGCATCCTCACATATTGTGTCACGGTATGGTACACTGGACTAACAATCGCGGACAAGAAGGCACTACAGAGGGTAATGAGCACAGCCCAAAAAAATCATGGGCTGCCCATAACCCCACTGGAGGAAATAGCCAGATCCCGCTGTTTCAACGGAGTGAGAAAAATCCTCAGGGATGACTCTCACCCTGGACAGTACAGATTTCAGTGAGGGCTGCACTTAGGGCTTATTTATTATTTATTTATTTATTTGATTTCTATACCGCCTCCCTCCTGAAGGATTCGAGGTGGTGTACAGCCTTTAAAAATACAAATGTATTACAATCTAAAAACAAAATTAAAATTTAAATAAATGCGGTGGCTGATCAATTAAATTAAAACCAATTGAAATGAAACAATTGAAAAATTTAAAATGTTAAAAATTTAAAATTTAAAAACTAATTGAAAACCCCCACTGAAAGTATTGGCCAGACTGGCCTGTTGAAACAAATAGGTTTTTAATGCACGCCGGAAGGTCCATAGGTCAGTAATGGTCCGGATCTCCGGGGGCAATTCGTTCCAGAGGGAGGGTGCACCCACAGAGAAGGCTCAAACCCTCAGGGCTGTCAGACGACACCGTCAGACAGTGGGACCCCAAGGAGGCCCACCCTGTGGGAACGTACAGGTCGACTGGAGGCTGATGGTGGCAACAGGTGGTCCCGTAAGTACTCGGGTCCCAAGCCATGGAGCGCTTTGAAGGTAAGAACCAGCACCTTGAATCGCATGAAGTATTATGAGATCAGGTAGCATCTGAGTTGCGCAATACAGAAGCCTATCCTTCATCAGTATTGGAAGTTGCCCATAGAGACAAACACGGGGTTGAAAAATGAACTTTTTCCATTGTCTCAAGAGATTCACATGGGTATGCTTTTGTAGATCTGTGTAGATATGGTCCTTTAGGAAAACATTATTTTATTCCAAGACAAATGTCCCTTTTACATTTAATTTATCCAGCCTAACGTTCAGCCAGCAACAAAGAACTATTGACTTCATGGTCTGAAAAATGTATTCATGTCACAGTAGCAGCCAAATTAAAAAAAAAAAAAGACCACGCTCATAGTAAGGCCTCCTTCAAGAATCTAATTTTGGAGCAGTGGTTTTCTTTTAATATTCTTATTTTTAATTTGTCCATCTAGTTTACAGCCCTTAATTTCCTAGCTTTCCAAGGTATCTTTGGAGATTCTCGGTCATCCAGATCATAGTTGTCTCAAAGATGTTTTTTTTTTTTTCAAAAAAGCATGTGGACTTTGTTTTTTACTCTTGAAGAAGATGTTTCATTCCTCATCCAAGAAGCTTCATCAGTTCTGGACAGTGTCAGAACTAAATCTTCCAATCCTCTCACTATCCAGCCAGAACAGATGAAGCTTCTTGGATGAGAAGTGAAATGTCTTCTTCGTCTAGAGAAAAAAAAAATACTATAGTCCACTTGCCTTTGGAAAAAGCCCCTTTGAGATACCTTTCCAAGAATTTAGGGTTGAGTCAGCTGTGTTCCAAAATAGAACAAATCAAGAGCTATCCAAACTGCTAAAATTCAATCTTGCTTTTCATTGTATCTGATTGCATTGAAAAACAAATGCTATAATTGTTATGAATGTTTTAAGAAGAAAATCTCAACTGTATGTAGGAATATTCAAAAGTTATATATCAAACAACTTAAGGAAGTGTTCAGAATGGCAACCACTTCAATCATTTACTGTAATTTGTCTATGGAACTTGATGTCGTTGCTAGGGCCTGATTTGTAACACACCTTGCATTTATTTAATTTCCAGTTTCCAGGGCTGGAGAGAGCCGCTTCTTTCAAAAATTAAAGCACTTTATAATCTAAGCAACTATGCTCTGCCATGGTCATGAATCTTGCAGAATCAGAAACTTTTCCAAGACGCATCTCAACCGTTCTCTGATTGGAGCAAATGTTAACATGAATGCTATGATAAACCACTGGCTAGATTTTCCAAGAACATCCCAATTCTCACCATCAGTTTATTATCTCCTATTTTTTTAAAAGAAAGACTGGGAAGCTGCTGACTGTATTTATTCATTCATTCACTTATCCATTCTGTCATTTGGTTTATCTCTCCTCCTTCTATTTCTATAAGCAACATATAGTAAAAGGTATTGAAAAAGTTTTCTTCCATTAACCACAATCTAACCTTGGGCTACACTTCCATTACACGGGACTTACCAGTATTTCTGACTTTTGTGCTGGTGGATACTAAACAAATGAAGGTTGTTTCCATTAGTGAAGCCATTTCACAGAATTCAGAAAAAAGGCTTTGCTGGTCAACAGCTTTATTAAAGGTGAATGCAAAAAGCTATATTCCTCTCATCCAAGACTTTAAATCATTCATATACATATTGCTTTTAACCTCTTAGGTGTATCACAGGTTGTAAATTAATAATCTTCTGGAACAGAGTAAACTTTACTAACAGTGGATGATGACTGTACAGGGGAGATGATAGAATAGTTAATCTCTTTAATCCAAGATTAAGAGATATGTTGAGCTTGTGTAACAAGCAGGGTGGAGTCTGGGCAACTGAATAGAAATAGCAGAGTGTTTTAATGGCCGGATTCCCTTCCTGTCACCAATGTGGAGGTTTGTTCAGCAGATATATCCTCATTGTGCCCAGGGAGAGAAATATCTGCCTCTACCTAGGATCAAACTCACAGCCTCCTGATTGTGAGTTGAGAGCTCCACCTCTAAGCCATTGCACCACTCCTATCATCATTAAGGCCCTGTACAGTGCCTTAAGAAAATCAAGGGCCTAATAATTGAAGATGAAATTATGATTTCATTTGATGTCACAGTACTCCTTACTGTACATGCATAGAGCAGAGCTAAAAAAATGTCCATGGTAGCAGTACCACACAACCACCTGACCTACTCAAATACACTAAGATTGAAATACTCAGAATCACTTCATCAACCTCTACTTCCCCACCTATTTTCAGTTTAATGAACAAATATACCAACGTATCAGAGGAATACCCATGGGCTCACCACTCTCAGAAGTTATAGCAGGAACTCTAATGTAGCATCTAGAAACCATGACACTCCCAGTCATTCAGCTAGAAGAAACAATAGGAGTGATCTACAATATATACCATAATGGCTCTAACAGCCACTTTGTAGGACAAACAGATAAAAGACTAACAGAATGCATCCATGAACACACAGCAGTAGTCAGAAGGTCTGATGAAAACTCTAATTTTACAACACATGAACAATCTTAATAATAACTTCAACAGGGACTGAAATCTAAAATGCTAGGGAAGCTTAGTATTCAGACAAATTAACCATCAATAGGCCCATAGAGATAAACAACATTTACACACAATTCAAAAGAGACCAACAAAAGCTAAAAAGGAAACAAAAAGACCAGAACACCTTGTCAGCAATCAATAACTCAGATAAGCAGAGAACACCAGACAAACAAACAAGCTATAGACAAGAATCTAATCAAGGTACTACCAAGCAGGAAACAACTACCCCACCAACTCTGACGGGGCAAGCTATTGTATATATATAAAAAGTAAACCCCATTCCCTTCTAGCAGAGTAGTAATGCTGAAGTTTATCAAGTTAACTAAACCTTACTAAGATTACTATTAGAAATTACTAATTAGAAATTACTAATCCATATTATTTATAAAACTTGTCTACTGATTGATTGCACATGAGTATAAGTAAGAAAATGAAGACTCTTGACTATCCTGGCTTGCTCATAGAAGGGCCAGTTTAAAAGTATGTGACCTGACTTCTGTTGCCATCTTGCCACATAGACAGAGTCTTATATCTGCTGTCCAGAAGGACAGAGGGAAAAGGTCTACCTTTGTTTATAACAAATAAGATTGTGTACACATAATTGGCTGCAACACCAGGAAATATCTTCCACTAATTTGGGCCTTCCATACCTGCTCCTCTTCCAGCATTTTCACTTTTAATTAATCTTTAATTAATTAATTTTTAAAAAAAGGAACCAGAAGAGGAGGTCTTTTTCTGGAGATGGTGCTTTCCTAAGACCTCCCAGTTGTAATTATTAAAAGTCTTTTGACTTCCAATTGATGAATGAGCTCTAATGTAGTGTGTGTGTGTGCGTGTGTGTGTGTGTGTGTGTGTGTGTGTGTGTGAAACTGAGTAATATATAAATGGTTAATGAGTAATGTTCAAAGATGTATCTTTAAAAAAAAAGACGATGCAGTCAAGGCATTTTCTATCGTGAGGATACAAACGCCTATATCTATTTAGTTTGCATTAATTTATCTACCCGTGATAATGATTAATGACTTTGAAAGATTGACAGACGGTCTGAAACAAAATTGCACATTTGAGCTACAGGCCTGTAAGCAGATAATAACTATCTCTGAAAATATCTCAAAGTGAAACAGGTAAGTTTGGCCCCAAAGTTACAGGGCTGGTTCGGACGCTGTGATAAATGCAGTCACGGCAAACAACAACAACATTTTTTTTAATTCAGAATATCCTATCAATCTCAATCACCCTTCAATATTAACACCACTTCAGAAGGTGAGGTTATGGCTGCTGGAGGTAGCAATCAAGAGCAAGAAGAGATTTGTGACCCAAATAATAAACATTTAAGAAAAAAAAACACAACTGATTGAATGGGAATAATTTCCTTTCCCCTTTCCTTTCCTTTCCTCTACCAGCCCTCCTTCCTTCCTCTTCCTTCCTCCTCCTTTTCTCCCTCCTTCCTCTTTTCCTTTCCTTTCCTCTCCTCTACCAGCCTTATTTCCTTCCTTCCTTCCTTCCTTTCTTCTTTCCTTCCCTCCTTCCTCCTTTTCTCCATCCTTCTTCCTTTCCTTTCCTTCCTTTCCTCTCCTACCACCTTCCTTCCTTCCTTCTTCCTTCCTTCCTTTCCTTCCTTCTTTCCTCCTTTTTTCTCTCTTTTCTCCTTTCCCTTCCTTTCTTTCCCTGCTCTGCCCTGCCCTTCCATATTATGTTAATACATGATTTAATTGAAACACTTTTAAAAATGGTCACCAAGTAAAAAACGTTCATTGAAAATCCTGTTTCATTGGGAGTCTACAACATTCTAACTTGACGGCGCATTTGTATTTAAATGTAGATGGGCCAAAGCCAAACCATCTCCCTGAAAATGAAAACAAGTCATTTTTATTTCACTCTCTCAGTCTTGATACCATTTTGCAGGATTTAAGTGCTTGTGTAGGGGAGGGTGGAAAGCAAGCAGAGCCACGGCAGGCTGTGTGTGCAATGAACCAAAATTAATGATTTGTATAAAAGAAATGTTGTTCTCATTAATTTTTAGTGTAATCTTATTAAAAATGCCACCTGTCCAGAATGAAAGTGTCCAGATTTTAATTCTCTTTCCATATCTCGCCGTAGTTGCACGAGACAAATCTGGATAATTTTTTTTTAATTTCTTTTTTGTATCTATTAACTTAGACCACAAAAAGACCCTCATTTCAGTTCTTTATTGCTATAGAAATTTACACTGAAATATTGGGGTTTTGCGTCACATCGCTAGCAAGCTGTTGCATTTCAGCTCGTCACCTATTCTTCGATTTTGTGTTTAGTACGCAGAGGTTGTTTAAATGGGATCTGTACATCAAGCCCATGAAATTAACCTCTCAAACTGTACAATGTTTTTGACTTGGAAAAAAAACATTAGTTAATATTTCCATCAGAGAAAGAAAAAAAAAAGCATCTCACCCTTGTACAAACCAAAGAAAGTAGCATAATAATCAACAGAAGTCCTAATATACATTAATCTTGCTCACATATTTTCCGTCGGATGGCTGATTAAATTTAAAACAAATTAGATGAAATACACCGGTCTCATTTTACACTATTAGCAGTTGCAGGAGGTTAGCAATTGAAGCTTCTCTTCCTTCCCAGCGCAGGGCCATCCACCGGTTCGCTCCCACCGGTTGGATTTAAGTGACTTGTTTCTTAGATCAACCTCCGATCCACCCCAATTACAGAAAATAATTTCTGAGTACTGTATTTCCTAACGAACAAGCATCGGAGAAGTGGGCAAGATAAGGGCTACTATTCTCCTATATGAGGTTTCGCTGTGAGATTTTAATCGTTTTCTTCTATTCATCACAGCACAATCAAATAATTCCTGCCACTTATTGTCGCCATTGTTGGCATAATTAATGTACTTACACGAGCATGTAAGAGAAGTCGTGTTATCTTTTGATAGAGACATGAAGTGAGAGTTTCCCCTCTCCTTTTGCACTAATGTTGCTCGCTTGCGAAGCACTCCAACGATAACAGAATACGAATGAAGGAAAAGCAACGGTTTGCCGTCGGAGTGTAACGAAACAACAACTTCAACCCACACGCTACCTTTCTCCATGTGCATTCTTTTGGCGTCATGCCCACCCTCGTGGCCGGCCAGGTCACCTTCTTTCGGACCAGGTAAGACATTCGGAGATAAGCCCATCAACATCTGGTTAATGGAGAGGCCATTCTGGTGGACAGCTGCTAGCCCATGTGGAGAAAGAACAAAGGACAAAATATTACGGTTAAGACATTCAACTTCAGCTAGGAAATATTGACTTTAATTACGCCTTGTGTCTATTTATGGAAGGGTCTGAAGGTTCTTGCCAAACCACCCAATGGCCATCCCTATCCAGGTTGTAATTCCTGATCCTTGAGTTTTCCCAACAGATAAGAAGTTTCATTCCTCAGTTTCATGCCTTAATAAGCCGAGAACTTTCTATTCCTGTTCTTGATTTCTATGACTGTGCATTAGACTGTGCACTCTAAGCATCCTTTATCCACAACCTTTAAAATAATAGAAATTCCATTTTTTTCACACTTTTTCACTGTGTCCTACAGGGTCGGAGGCAGAAAAGTGGACAGCTCAGTAGGGTAACTAGTTGTGAAACCAAGAAGGTTTGTGTTGATTGTTTTGGGTTTCAGCGGTAGCAAAGAAAGAGTAGACCCTAGTCCATCACAAAAGGGCAGTAGCAGAATGATATTTATCTCTTTTTCTTCTCTGCTCTTCCTTCCTTCCTTCCTTCCTTCCTTCCTTCCTTCCTTCCTTCTTTTCCATATTTACTTCTCTTTTTTGTGCTCCACCTACCCTTCTTGTACTTTAATTAATAGCATAGAAAGCATATCTTCTTCTTTGTCCTTTGACAAATCAATCTTTGCCTGGGAGTTGGCTCTTAAAATTCAAAGGCTATGCCTTCGGTACAGCTCTAGCTCAACATAGATGCAACCCTCCACAAAGCTGCAGTCGAAGCATCCCTTTTAAAGACCACACTACTTAAAAGTGCAGAATTCTTGTATAGTA